>JAVBJF010000030.1:1432485-1716177 GCA_033439095.1 Pseudococcus viburni | reverse complement strand
GAAGTCAATTAAATGAATCTCTGTACATGAATTAATTAGAAACAATAGTTCTTCCTTAAGATTTTAAGCATTGGCTTGATGTTTACTACCAACGCTCTACCGTTTTTTTAGCTTCAGCTTGAGCTTTTACTCTTATTTCGTATTCCGCAGGGTTTTGACTGTGGAAAAAATTCAAAATTTAATTCAGTTCAATCGACGATTTGAAAAAAGTACAAAAATTTGCCAAATTAAAGAATCTCTGTTCACGAGCTAATTAAAAACAATAGTTCTACATTAAGACTTCAAACATTTCAGGCCTGATGTCTACTCAACATAATATCTTACCAATAGATTGTATAAGCTTCAGCTTGCGCTGGATCTTTGATATTTGGTTCATTTAATAAATCCTGAATTCCTAATAAAACCTGTTTTATAGTGATAGCAGCTCGCCAATCTTTTTCTTCATCTAAAATGGATAAACATACAGTTCCTGGAAGCATATAAAACGTAACATGAAATATACTGAATAGCCGATACGAAACCATACGACATACCACTGATACCTACCCGACGGATAAACGTTGGGATGAAACAAAGGTGGTTCAAATTTACATTTCGGCGGCGTAGCCGGGTAATCGTCTTTAAAAATCATGCGTAATTTATAGGAACCGCCTTCCCACGGTGTCTGTAACATGAATTCAACCAAATTATACATTATTCAAAACTTGTCCGTCAATTAAACTGTAAACCACTCACATTTTTCTTCCCAGGTATCGCGCATTCCCAATTTAATAAATTTAAAGTTCCATCCGGATTTTTAGTTGGCCTGGCGACAAACCCCTGAAAAATGAAATCATTCGATAAAACGATAGCCGTGATGGAGCACATTATAGCGGAAATTACTTACGAAAGGATGGTCCTTTCTCCAAGCTTTACGTTCTTCGGATAATCGAGCGATCGCTATACCAGCCATTTATCTGAAAAAGTATTCGACGATCAGATGAAAGATATAAAATCGCTGACAAACAATACCGAAACCTAAATTTTGGAGGTAAAATGCCACGGCTGTTTGGAAGCGGAGTACAATGTTATGACACTTGCCAATCAAGTAATTATCATTCAAACAAAACTAGGTAATTGAAAACAATAGAGTAGAAGTGAAATGATGTAATATTTCAAACACTTACATTTTTCTAAGAAAATTTATACCCGAATAAAATGAATTCTCGTCGTTGTTTTAACAAAATAACACACTTTAGCAGCTTGAAAATTGACAAAAAACTGAAAACTATTCAAGGCGGACGGTCGCGGGGAAAAAATTTTTCTAGGCCTACTCTTTTTGAAAAATTTAGTGTCAAATCAATCTTTAGAGAGCGTTGCAAAAAATTTCAGAAGGTCACAGCGCGCTCTGTTGTGAATTTTTTTTACCATCTTTGCTTTCAACAACCTGACCGAAATAATAATTCTGGGAGTATGCTCCAAGTCAAAAAAAATAATTCCAAAAGTAAGGTTTTTTTTTGAAAAAAATTTTCTTCATTCCTCAAATTTTTGAAACCCGATTCAAGTCAAATTTTTTCAAAATCAATTAAATCGAGAAAGTTTCAAGTTTTTCCAACTTACTTTCGTAGTATAAACCGATTTGGTGAAGTTGAATTGTGAACATTCGGTAAAACTGTTCTGAATGGTTTCTATAGTGATCAAATTTGTGCGAATCGATCGATCGTAGATTCCAGAAAAATTTCAGTCTAAAAGTGACAATTTTTAATTTCTTCACGTCGCGTCGTTTGCATCTCCTTGAAGTTCTGTTTTCGGTATTTGAACAGGTAATTGTTTATGTTGTGAAAATGGAAGGCCAAGCGAAAAATCTGAAGATTAAGACCGGAATTTTGAGACGTCTTACAAAAGAGAAAATTATGTATGAGCAGGAAGCACAAAGTTTACAAGAAAAGCTCAAGATTTATAAAGACGAAGGCAGGGACGAATATTTTATTAAAAAGCAAAACGAAGTATTGAAGGAGGCGAATATGATGGTACCAGATACATTAAGGAGATTACATAAAGCCTTTGATGATTTAAAAATGACTGTAGAAGGAGCGACCGATATGCCGAAGGAAGGTGAAATTTACGAAGGAGCGCTTACTGTTTTAAAAGACGCCGAACCGCACCTCGTTTAGTTTTCTCGTTCTCGTTTCGCTTTTTTGTATAAGTTTTGTAATGTGCTAACCGTTTTAATCGAATCGTGATATTTTGCACTGTTTTTTATTCGATTTTTTTTACGATAAAACTCTAATCGGTGAAATTTTCGATAATATATTTATTTATTGAAGAAAAACTTTATTTATTGAACTCTGCGAATCACTGCCTGTGCTTGTGCGTGCAAGACAGTATAGAATAATCTGCTTATATGGACTTTTATTCTAGGTTATGATAACTTTTTCAACCATTCGCATTTCTGTTAGTCATTTATGAGCTTAATTGTATGATTGCTCGTGAACATGTCGGACGCTTGGCAGAATATTCAGAATATGAAAAATAAACGCAACAGCTTGCGTGAAAAATTACAAAAAAGGAAGTCTGAAAGACACCATTTGCTCGTTGAAACAGCAGCGACTTCGCCCAGTGGTAACGTTTTGGAATTTTCTCAAATTTCAAACCTATTTGTTGCTAATCGAATTTTTTTCGGTTCTAGGAAACGATGAAAATCAGCCCGGGATTGCAACCGATACCAAGAACATCGATATTGATATCGAAAGTCACTTATTGCAAGAATTATCCAATAGTAATCCTCTGCCTGTTACATCTACGCACCTGCTAACCACGTTGAAAAAGTCACTTCCTGACGTTGAAATTTCTCATACCCTAGTCTGTAATTTACTCAATAAATTTTCGTCGCAGAAACTAATAAGGTAAGCTTCGCCTCGTTTAAAATATGCACAGGTATCGAAACGTGATATTTATTCAATTTTTGGTATACATAGTTCTACTGAATCCTTAAAAGATGGCGAATCTATTATTGAAGTATCAACCACAGAAAGCAGTAAATTAGCAACGATGGCTAAAGAATTACTTGCATCCGGCACTAAGGCAGCTTCTGATTCAAATGCACATGAAAATCTTGGAAAAAACGAAACCAAAAGAAAAAGTAAGCATAAAAACTGAATTTTTAAAACCTTAATCATTTTTTTCATTGACTATCGTCCCGAAGGTTGTACCATTGAAAATGATTCCATTACAAGTAACGCTACCGAACATTCCAAAAAACTCAAAGAAACTAAAAATGAACCTGTCAGTGAAATCATGGTTAGTATAGTCCAAATATAATGTATTTATTCAAACAACATTGTAATCATTTGAACGTCCTAATTTTCAGTCTTTAATTAGTACTCCGTCAATTAGAGAAAAACAAGTGAAACGAATTGGAGAAGAAATCCTAGATTTATTAAGTAAACCAACTACGAAACAACGGTCCCTCACTGAACGATTCCGCTCTCAAGGAGGTAAATATCAAAATATTCCTTATTCGTTTCAATTTATTCAACGAGATTATGATTTTTCATTTTTTTTTCTCTAGGTACCCAAGTAATGGAATTTTGTTCCCATAGAACGAGAATCGAGTGCTCTTTAGAAGGTAACGAAAATTGTAAAAAATTACATTTCAAGAAAATAATCGAATCGCACACCGAAGAAAGCCTGGGAGACTGTTCGTATTTGAATACCTGTTTTCATATGGATACGTGCAAGTAATAATTGTTCTGGTTAAATTTTCAACGTATATTATGAGCGATTTTGACTCGCATATAAATTATATTTAGATACGTTCACTATGAAGTCGATAAAATGTTCTCTGACGATAATAAAACCAACGGATGGAATCAAGATCTCGATCGGAATGGCGCCGTTAAGAAGAAATTATCCAGTCAAGAAAATACCATTTTGCATCCTCCTCAGTGGATTCAGTGTGATCTAAGGTTTTTCGATACATCTGTTTTAGGTTAGTTTTTCAAACCGTGTTTCCAGAATGAATTTAGAAGACGTAGATTATTTTCTGTAATATTTTCCAACAGGCAAATTCGCTGTTGTAATGGCTGATCCGCCTTGGGATATTCACATGGAGTTACCATATGGCACGTTGTCAGATGACGAAATGCGGCAGCTTGGAGTTCCTAATTTACAAGATGAAGGATTATTATTTCTATGGGTTACCGGAAGGTTCGTGTTAATTTTTAATGGTTTTTTCATCTAACTCTTTCGTATCAGGTGTCACAAATCCGAGTAATAAGGCAATAAGGCCACAACTTGAAGAAATAAATTTTTTGTTAGTGATAGATTTAGGGATTCTTACTTATATTTCGAACATCTTTTTTTACAAATGTTCAATTACATTTTTCGAATAATCGAGCACATTTTCAGAAACCTAAAAGCCTCTGCTTTACAAAACTATCAATTTTTTTTATTCAACGTCAATTTTATTTAATCAATTTTCAATTTAGAAAAATCATTCTGAATTATGAAATATTAACCTAGAGAAATTTTTCGTTTTGAGAGAAAAAAATAGAATATCAAGCTCGTTAATTTTTCATTTTGTCATATTTTGTACAAAAATTTTTTCGGCTAGATTTTGGTTTTTGAGACCTTTGAATCTTTTCTATTCGTTGCTAAATAATAATGCAATTACAGTACTTACCTTCAGTTAATTGCACGTTCGATTTGCACTATTCGAGGTGGTGGATTACAATCGCGAATTAAACGTTTTAAAACAAATTACTAATAATTATTAACACGTTCACGAAATGTAACATAAAAAGTCAAGTAAAGTAATGAAACGCAAGAATCCAATGTAACGGCTCAACATACATGCGAACGTTACGAGAGCATAAAACGAAATGAGGCACGCGTATAGTATACTCGCCAAACAAAGAGTAAACTAACATTATTCTTTGTTTGGCACGTTTTTCCTTAAAGCTTCTAGAACATTCTTACAAAAAAGTCGATCGAACATTCTGTCAAAGAAGAAAAATAACGTAATCGCATGTTCTAGAAGTTTCTATTCTAACCGTTTCGGTTTCTGTCGTATGTTACAAAACCATCCGCCAGATGTCGCTTCAGTGGAGGTAATAAGTCTAGATGACGTCAGCACGTCAGCAAACGTACTAGGATTTTGATTTTGACAATCCGATTTGATTTTGATTTTTTTTCAACTTCACATCTTTTATAATCATGAATTCATGATTTGTGAAGTTGGAAATGAAAAAAATTTGAGGAGAAGTTTTGAAATTATTGGAAAAAATTTCGAGCGAGGAGAAATTAAAAAAATATCAAGTTAAAAATAATTTTGAAAAATCGCAGTTGGAAAATTTTTTGAGGAAATTTGAATTGAAAACAAACCAGTTGAAAAAAATTTCAGAATTGAAAATTTTTTATTTTACTATTAAAAATTTTCCACAAGTTTGATTCTTTCAAAATTTTTTCTTTTTTTCAACTTAATATTTTTTAAAATTATTTTTTTCAGCTCTAAAATTGTTTTGAATAATTTAAAAATTTTTCTTCAATTTTTTTCAAGTATATAAATATTAAATTATTCCAATTTTCCAACTCAGAATTTTTAAAGAAATTTTCAACTTTATTTTTCAAAATTTCTCCCAACTAAATAAGTAAAGTAATGTAATTAGAATTTTTTTTGAAAAGTAATAAAAAATAATATGAAATCAAAAAAATCAAAAAATCAAAATTGAATAAATATTTGAGAAAGTTCAATTGGAAAAATTGTTACTGATGGAAATTTTTTTAAAATGGATACACCTTTAAAAAAATAAAATTATTAGAGGATTTTTTTTTAAATTGAGAATTTAAAAAAGTTACTTATATATCTAGTTTGAAGCAGGGTTTCAAAAACGTTAAATTTTTGGGTTTTCGTTTTCGTTTTTACAATTTCGGTTTTCGTTTTTGCTCTTTTCGTTTTTAATAAAATTATAACTTCATGAACTGGAATAAAAAATGAACAGCCATTATTTCATCAAGTCATTTTATCCCATGGAACAAAAAATAATAAAGACAGGTCAAGTTTTCATTTTTATGTCTCTCCTTTCTCTATGAAATCTCAGTTTTTTTATGATTGAAAAATCCAATTTTTTAAGATTTCGCCATTATAAACAGTGTTCAAAACCGATTGAAGTTCAATTGGTTGTGGTGGTTGTGGTTTTATGTTGCTTTGTAATAAAGTGGTTCCTGGTTCTGGTTTTTGAATTGGTTTTTAGTGATGGGCTGAAACGGTTCCATTTGGTTCTGATATTTTCTTTTTTTGTAATTATTGATTCTGGTCTTGAAATGGTTCTGGTTTTTAATTTTTCGCAAAAGGTTCGGGGTTTTGGGTTAATTTTCAAGATTTTCATCATATTGTTCTGGTGGTGGTTCTCAAAATTGAAGATCGTTTCAATTGGTCCTGGTTCTCCCGGTTCCATTTGGTCTTTCAATTTTTTTTTTGAATTTGAATAAATTTAAAAAAGAAACACACAAAAATTACCAACACTGAGTATTCACAAGTAAAATGACGAAATAATGGATGAATATGTTATTAGTACGTAAAAAGAAGAAAATTAAAGTAGGTAATGAAAGGTTTCAATTGCCACTATAATTAATTAATTAATTATTATTTAATAAAACTTTGAAAAAATTTAAGATTTGATGACGGTTTAGGTTATTGCAAGAATTCTCTGAAACTACTGAATCAAATTTGTTGAAATTTGGATATGATATGTAAAAAAAAAGTATTTCGGGTAGGCTGATCGGGCCCTTTTTTTCATTTTTTTCCAAATTATGAAAAATATTTTCATTCGGCCTTTTTTTTGGAAAATCAGAAAAACGAATAGCATCTTTATTCAAATTTCATCAAATTTTATTCTGTAGTCTCAGAGAATTTTTGCAGAAACCGTCATCAAATCTTGCATTTTTTGAAAGTTTTATTTAAATAATTATAATGACAATTGAAACTTTTATTAGGTACTTTTATTTTCTTCTATTTACGTACTGGAATCATAATTATTCGTTCATTCTTTCATCATTTTACTCCTTTATAATCCCAAAGAAAGCTGCAGATTTGCAGTGCACGATAGACCCGAATTATTTTCTGCAATATGTAGAGCACCCTTGACCGTTAACTAACATTAAAAGTTACTTGGATTTTTTTTTTTGGAACCAATTGGAACCGATTCACAAGCTGGTGGTGGTGGTTCTGGTTTTGGTTTGAAATTAACTGAAATGGTTCCTGTTGGTGGTGGTTTTATCAGGAAATACATTTGCTGGTGCTGGTGGTTGTATTAATTTTTAGGCATGTGCATTTTCGCACCTTCTAGCGTTGTGACCTTGATGCACTTTTGCTGACGTCATCTAGACTTGTTGTTGTTACCTTCACTGAAGCGACATGTGGCCGTGGCGGATAGTTTTGTGACATAGGTCAAAAACGGTTAGAAATCTAAACCTCTAGAATATGCGATTACGTTATTTTCTTCTTTGGCAGAATGTTTGTTCGACTTTTTTGTAAGAATGTTCTAGAAGCTTTGAGGAAAAACGTACCAAACAAAGAAATTATAGTTTACTTCGCTTGGCAGCTTGGCGAGCATACAGTTATACACGTACCACGTGCCTCGTTCTGTTTTATCCCCTCGTAACGTTTGTACATATAAAATATATGCCATGCCGATACATTTCATTATTGTGTTTCAAATTTCAAAGTTTCAGTACGTTGCTTGACCCCTTCTCCTCATGATTCTCATTACCTTTTCATGTATTTTTCAACTTTTTTAAGGTCTTATTTTTCCCTCTTATATTTTGGATGACAATAATATAATTTTTGTCTGATAAAATATCATCTTATAAAATTGTCTTTTTTTCAAGCTTGATTTCGAACCTTTTAGGGTTTTTTGGAGTAACTTTCAGTTTCTCATGATTTAAAAAAAATGCGATGTTAATTTAAAAACTCTTTTGAGCTCATTTTCAAGTCCATTTTTTGGACTTTTCGTCGCCGTAATGCTAAAACCTTCTTAAGTGCAATTTTTTTTAAATTAAGGTTTTAGTGTTTCGGATTCAGGGAATCGAGCTGCATCGATTAAAAAAAAGAAGACAGTGGATTTTAAAATCTGCCAAGCGCAATGTGAATTTTATTTTGTTACGTTTTTTAGCTTCCCTGTAAAACAATAAATTTGGCATTTAGACAAGGTTCAGATACCATAAAATTTTTTTAAGTGATCTGAACCTTGTCTAAGTTTTGACAATTTTTCATGTTTGGAAAAATAGGTATCAAGTCAAACGTTTTTTTCTTCAAATTTTTCTAATCTTGTTTTTTGAAGCTTATTTTTTGATCAGATTCTTTGAATGACCTCCATTTTTTCAGTTTCTAATTTTCAGCCTTAGGTTTATAAAAATCCAGAATATTTTTACATTTTTGTTGGTCAAATTGCCAAAAATGACATTTTCTGGGTTTTTCGTTGATTTAAATTTTCATTAAATTAATTTTGATTTCGATTTTTTCGCAATTAGGTGTCAACAGATTGAAAAACAAGGTAAATTTTACTTGGCCGAAAATTTTAATCGTAAAAAAAAGTAAAACAGATAATTTATTACTCGTATGAAAGGAAAAATAGGAAAAAAATTATTCGATATCTACCGTCATTCGTGTTGATAGAATAAGGATAGTAGAAGCCTAAAATTAAAAAAAAAGACCATTTTTGAAAACATTAAAAATGACCTTGTTATTCTGAATTTTATAGCATATATTCATTCATTAACGTAATTGTATACTTTTTTGATATAGAGCTATGGAATTGGGCAGAGAATGTATGGCTTTATGGGGCTACGAATACATCGATGAATTAGTATGGGTCAAGACGAACCAATTACAAAGGATTATACGAACTGGACGTACCGGTCATTGGTTGAACCATGGCAAAGAACATTGCCTGGTCAGGTTCTCTTTTTTTCGTCATAAATATTCTCAACCCATGAAACTAATCCAATTTCTATTCAAATAGGTGGGTATGAAAGGAAACCCGAAGAATTTAAATCGTGGCCTCGACTGCGATGTAATTGTCTCAGAGGTCAGAGATACCAGTCATAAACCAGACGAAATTTACGGAATTATCGAACGTCTATCTCCCGGTACAAGAAAAATCGAATTATTCGGCAGAGCCCATAACGTCCAGCCCAATTGGTGAGCTCAAGAGCAAATCAGCTAATAAACTTATCATTTTTATTAATCTTCTAATCTCCCTAAAAATGTACATTTCAGGATCACATTGGGCAATCAAGTCGACGGAATTAGATTAGTGGATCCAAATATTATTTCTATTTATAGTAAACGTTACCCTAATGGATATTCATTGACTAATGCAAAGACCTAATGAATATCACTAACAAATTTTTCGCAGGATAATTTTTTTTTCTTCTTAAGAAAAAAGTACACTTACCTATTTATTTACTTCTTTTTTATTATGATTTTTTTTTACATAATTTGTATATTTCGAAATAAATAAGTCAAATAAATTAAAAATGAACATCACATCGCTTATTTCTAGACAAAAGATATACAAAAGGGAAAAATTTAAATATATGGTAAAATTACACAATCGACTGAGAAATCCGGTTCGTTTACAAATAATTTTGATATCTTTAAATCGTATAAAAAAGGACCCCCTTCAACGCCACCGCCACTACGGAGTATTTACACTCTAGGAATTTTCCAAAGAAAAAAATTTTCAGCGAAATTTGTCTAAATAAAAAATTTATAAATTATATATACAATTCTCGACATCTCGCTTTGTACGGCAAAAAGTAATATTTCGAGATACTTCGTTTGGTAGTCTAATAAAGGTAATTTTTAGGTTCCTCCGTTGGCTGGCCGCAAACTCCGTAGTATTGTTTAGAGACTAGTGAACGTGATCTACAATTTTCCATTTCTAAAAAGCAATCATTGCTGTAGGTTTTACTATCGGTTCCGCAAACTGGATCGTACAATGGTGGGCAGATTTTCTGGCAGCCTCGAAATTGGAATCCATTCAGGCATCTTTTCATTGGAACAATGTACACGTGTTTCCTACATACCATCAAACCATCTCGGTGAATTTATATTTAATTTTTTTACAAGAAAATATGAAAAATTTTCTTACCCGCAATTCTCTTTCTTCATTTCGCATTCGTTCTTGTAGAATTTATTATCAGATCCGCAAACGTAGTTTTTATCGTCCTCGCATACTTCGTTGCAAGCGGCCGTTTTGCGACAATGATGTAATGCGATAGGGACCACTTTTTGACCGCAAGTGTTCATTTGTAAATCGCACGTCGTCCTTTGATGCGATTTTATAGCAAACAAGAGGAAAAAATTAAAATTACGGAAAAAAATCGGCGCAGCGGCGTGTTGAACAGCTTACCTGTATACATTACCATCTGATCCGCAAACTGGTTGTTCTTCTTCGTTAGCACACGATGTCGGACATGGCTCTTCTTTAATCAGATTTGTACATTTACCTAGATGAGCTAGCTGGACACCTTTCCTGAGGATAATTTATCAAAATAATTCTTCGAAATTCTAAACCATCCGAGTCTACGTATGTAAATTTTTCTCACATGCATGTAGCCGTTTGTAAGTAGCAGAAATTCAAGTACGTATTGGCATCTGTACCGCAGACGTAGTCTTCTTGATCGGAACATATGTTTTTACTGCATTTCGAAAATTTTGCGCGACATTTGTCGAAATCTACTTTTATTATTTTACGTTTTGATTGCAATCTGGTGGAAAAAAGGAGATTAATTTTAGATAGATAGGTAGGTTCTAAATTTAGGGGGAAAAATCAAAAATGCTTTTTTGGAAAACGCATTCATACCCGCAACTCAGCAGTTTCATTTCACACTCGTTCCGGTAAATGTTACCATCTGATCCGCAAGTTGGTTTTTCTTTTTCACCGTTGCATGATATGGGACAAGCGTTCGAAGCACCGCCTTTGTCTCGTTCTTGAGATAGACAAAATGCCATTGGAACCTCGAAAACATGTTTCCTATAAAAATTCCATTAAAATTTCTGTGATTTACGCAGTCTTTGAAAATTGTACATTTTATTCGCATATTTGAATAGGTATCCATAGAATATAAAATTTTAATTTTCCTGAAAACTGAGAACATTGCGATGGCGCTAACTTTTACGCACGTTGGTATTTTTTTTCAAACATAAAAAAAAACACACACAAACTCCACAAAAATACCAAATTAAGCAGAGATTGGCTAAACGGGGAGACGGTGAGGCAGAGGGAACTACTCAGGTCTTCAATAATAAAAAAAATCGTTCAAGAAATTTACCAAAAAGATGAGATTTTTCAGAAAATTTGAATGAAGTACCAAAGTACCTACATATTTCGAGTTGGAATAAATTCAATTGAAGCCTAAAATTTTCAATTTACTTCCCTTCCTCAATAAACCCAACTTTAGATCAAAAAATCAGAATTCAAGCAGGAAAATTTCATATGTATGAACGAAAACCACGAATTTTCATTGAAATTGGAGAGATGAAGATAACCCACAAAAAGTTTGTACCTATGTATTGTATTGTTACAAAGGTCACATTCTCTGTGCTAAACGGCGGTCCTACCCAAAAGGAACAATTGTATCAAAACCGAACATGAAGGTTTGCCGATTCTAAGAATGGAAGGGACAACCCGATCACATGAAAACCATTGGATTTCTGAGGTGTTGGGTACTTCAATTTATAAAAAATTGGATAATTTTAGTAAAAAAAAATTCTGCGAATTCAATTTTGGGGAAATTTTGTTCAATATTAAAATTGGTGAAGGGGCTACAAAACTAAAAGTTTATATCGGTACTTCGTAGTAAATTCAATTTTAATGTTAGACAAAATTTTCTCAGCATTGAATTTGCAGAAAAATGTTTTCTGTTCACAAATCAGGTTGAACGAATCGATTTATTCATTATTTGAGTTTGTGAATTTGCCCCCTGATTTTGATGATTGGCAAACCTTCATACATTTGTTCAGTTCAGATTGAGAATTTACTTTTCTTATGCAGAATATTTAAAACTTTTAATGGAACCTCTGGTAGGTAAATAGCTTGAGATGGAAACAATTTTCTTTTCGAAATAATCTGTATGAAAGTGGGTAAAATTAGCTCAAATTCAAATCATATAACATTTGAGATTTTGAAAACCATATCTTTTCTTTTTCAAAAAATGTAAGTACATATATAATCAAAATTGACATTTTTGGAGGGGGGGGGGGGGGGGGGGTTAAAAACTCAGAATCAAAACCTCTTTGAAGAAAATTTTGACTTGAAATATAGAATTTCCTAAATATAGGTCAATACATATTTTAGTTTTTTTTTTCTTAAAAGCAGTTTTGAATTAAAAATACAATTTTTTTATTTTTGTAGAACCAAGTTGTTGTCTGCCCTTTCCTCTATCCCTCCTTCGTTCAAGCTGACCTTGGCGATTGGCAAAACAGTATAAGTTCTATTAATTCGAGACTTATCTTGAAAATCAAATATAGGCAAATCTCTTTTTAGAGAAATTGGAATTGGTGATTTTTTATTCAACTTTAGAAACAGAATAAATTCCAGATGTTGATTTTCGTCGAACATCAAAATTGAAGGAGCTAAGAAGATAATACAAATTTTGCTGGCAAAATTCGACGACCGAATACTTTGTACGTAAAGGTATTCAAAATTCCTATATTAATACATATATGAAAGCGTTAACTTCGTTGAGAAAATCTCCAAAATTACTGACAAATATAACCAGGACGGAGAAAGAGGAGGGTCAAAAGTGCATTTGCACAGGGCCCTTTTTTTTTCAAAGGATTGACCAATCCGGCTGGGGCCCGCAAAATACTGATCAGGCTCCACGAAAACTTACAAAATTTTAATGTAATTTTGCCAACGCTAAAGAGTCCATCAACTTCGCAATAAATTGGTGATTTTTTTTTTAAATTAATGAAAAATCAGAAAACTGTTGAAAAAATTAGTCAAAAAAATTAAAGTTTTTCAACATTTTTGACATTTTAAACAATTTTTTTCAGTGATCACTTGTACCAAATTTACAATAGGCAGATTTTTGAAATTTTTGCTAAGAAAATGAAATTCTAAAATTTGAAAGATTTTAAATATTTCATGACTGTAAAATTTGATTCAATTTTATAATTCATTCTGTGAATGATGTTTAAAGCATAGGAGAGCAAACTTGCCATTTCCTCTAATTATAATTTCCAAAATTTTGGTCTTCACGAATTCATTAAACAATATTGAATTCTCTCTTCTAATGTTTTAAAAATTAAACTAAGGAAACCTCCACAAAAAAAATCAAATTGGACTCAGAAATTTTCTCACAAGGCAGGTATTCCAACTGGCAGTAAAATTCTGAACCGAAACAGAAATATCCACAATTTCAAATACTCAAGATCATTATTCCAGTTTTGGTAAATGTTCAAAAATTTAAAATTATCCCATGATCCTGCATAGGTCCAAAATATATTGTGATTTAATCAAGATAAAAAGTTGAAATTTGCTATACTTAACCCTATTTTCAATCTCTTGAATCAATTGTAAACTATTTTAAGACGTTCTGGAGCGTACAGAAAATTTTTAGTATTCTTCAGCTTTGAAAAAAAAACAACACACAAAACAAACACAAAAAGAGCCCAAACGAACTTCAGCACCAACGACCTCAGAATATCCATATTACTAGTAGTCTCAAATTCGTAATCACTGAGTCAAATTAATATGTAGGTATTTTTCTCCAAAAAAATTTCAACAAAAATTTAAAAATACTCCTACAGCGTAGGGATCGAGATCGAGGTAAAAAGCTGAAGAACCTGAAGGTTATTACATGCCCATTTCTAATCTTTCAAATTAATTCGAATCAATTTCGAATCGATCAAAAACCTTCGGTAAATTTTTCATTTTTCGCAAAAAAAAATGGTCTGGGGAAATATGCAATTGAACTGGCAGAAACGAATTTTGGAAAATTTTGCTTTGATCGATCAATCAGGTCACTAATCGTTTTAAAAGTTTTTTTTTCTAAACCGAAAAATGTTTAAAATTTCTCAAGCCTCCAAATGGACAATGGACTCAAAACCATTTAGAATTGATTCAGGAGGTCAAAAATGGAGTAGGTATACATCAAATTTCAGCTTTTTACCTGATTGGCCAAAATTTTCATATTCTGTACTTCTGCAGGGAGGGCCATGGAATGCAATGTAATTTTGAATTGTAAGAAATTCGTAAAAATTCGATAAATGAAGTTTAGAACTTGGAATTTTGGATAGCTTTATTTAGGAATGTATTTTCCACAAATTTTTGTTTCGGTCCAAATTTTCATTGACGATTGGGATACCTCCCATGTCAGCACATGCCAATTCAACTTTAAAATGAAGTCGATTGCCACTTGCCAGAATCAATGTCCCTTCGAATTTCGAAATAGGCAACATATCCATTATTTATGTACACAAAATTCCCAATTTTTTGTACTCCGGGGGAACGACCTATTCTAAGGTTGTGTTTTAGCAGACATTTCAACGACCTCTCTTTTCTCCCTCCTCTGCCATAATTCCTCTTATTGCAGCAATTTGAGCAATTGCATTAAAATTTCTATCTTTTCGATTTTTTTTCTTTTACAAATGTAAAGATATCTATAATTCTACTTACGTTACGTCGAATTATAAGAATACGAACCCGCAATTTTTCGACTTCATTCTACAAGCATTACTGTATATGATTCCATCCGATCCGCAAGTCGGCTTCGACACTCTCCAGCAAGATTCTCTGCAATGTCTGGTCGTTTGGCAATGTTTTTTGGACGTCTTAACAACACCCTGTCTGGTAAAATAAAGTACCGATGTAATACACCGATAATCAAACGGTCATAATGATACCAACGCAAACAAAAACTCATTAAAAAACCTCTCAATGACAACCATTGTCGATGAATCGAATACGCATTTATACAGGGTGTTCCAAGAATCGTCGGCCAAACACAATTTTTTGAATATAACCGGGTAGGTACCACTAAAAAAAACCTTGAGATAAACATGTTGCCTATTTTGAAAATTGAAGGGGTAAATGCTGCTTCTAAAAAAGTCGCGTCTATTTTTTTTTTAAATTTCAACCATGGGAATGGATAGTACTTTGAAAAGTGAACAAATTTTTACTTTATGACTTTTTGCCTAACTTTAAAATTGTTCAAAAAAATTCTAAAAAAAATAACTACCTAATTAAGGAAATTGATAGTACGTTGGAAACTGAAAAAAATTTGTTCTGTAGACTTTTTGCCTAACATCGAAAATGAAGGGGTTCGGGTCACCCAAAATAAAAGAGATTGAAAATTTTTTAGTTCAATATTCACTTAAGTTGTTTAATGACCCTTGTGGCCACTTATATTAATTGTGGACAAGTTGGCAGAAAAGTGTTTACGAGAAACAAACGTTTTTCTAGTTGTTCAAAGTACTCAGTCATACAAAGTACTTTCCACTCGTGATTAAGTATTTAGTGTTATTGTCCATGATTGTTATCTTCGACGAATGATTTGGTTATATGTCAAGGAAACAAGCGATAATGTCTTGATCGACATTAGTGACCCACTGTCAATATTCTCCTGATCAAATACGGCAGATGAAATTGGCGTGCCCTAAATATCCTGGTATGCATGATTAATTTTGTAGTCACTATTGTACAAGGTACTATCCATTCCCACGGTTGAAATTTGAAAAAAAAATTTACGTGACTTTTTTAGGAGCAGCATTTGTCCCTTCAATTTTCAAAATAGGCAACATGCATCTTAAGTTTTTTTTAATGGCACCCGGTTACATCCGAAAAAATATGTTTGGCAGACGATTCATGGAACACCCTGTATACCTACGTAAACCGGTTAGATGAAAATACAGCGAAAAACGTGAAATTCGCCAAATTAATAATATTAGGCACCCGGGTACCGTTATTAATCCGACACAACTACCATGATTAACTCACCCGCAAGTTAGCAGCTTCATTTGACAAGTATTTTTATACACGTTTCCATCGGATCCGCAAATCGGCCCGTCCATCGGAGCCTGGTCGCAATTTATCGGACAATTTTCCCGATGCGCCGATATATTGTTACAAGGGCCCAGATGCGACAGCGAAATACCAATTCTGCAAAAATCGATTATTCATCAACCTACGTAAATACCTAACTCGCGTACCTAGGCTACCAATATGTAATTATGACTTTGAAGAGTATTTTTAGTCTGGTGAACCTGCAAATTTCAACGTGCAACATGCATCGATTCAGATAAGTTCTTCCGTCTGTTCCGCAAACCGGTTCGCGTTCTTTTCCACACCGATGCTCACAGCTGGAGCCGTAAGACCGTAAACATAGATTGGCATCTGCCGCTTTGGTGATACCTGCTCGTAACATACAAATAATATTATAATAATTCATTATTTTTATTCAACTCAACGTCCTATAACTATTCTGAACCAGTTGTAAAGTATTTTCTGCGATAACGTTTTGTTATCGCACAATCTCACCGAGCCCAAGAGACAGCTCAGTCAGATCTTTTTGAAATTTTTATTATATATTTTATTATTATTTTTTCGAGTCAGCTTCAGTTTATATATCAATAGAGCAGTTTAACGTTGCAAAGATGATCATAAATCAAAAACGTCATTTTTTCCGCATACGTAAGTAATTTCCCAACTACAACAGCGAATCCATCAAATACCAATAATCATAAGTCATAATATTTGGTGCATCGGTTGCGTTTTTTTGCCCCTTACTTCTGCCGCAGGTTTTCTTTCTCATCTCGCAATCGCTCGGATATATCACTCCGTCGGATCCGCAAACCGGTTCTTCGGAACTTCCTTGGGGGCAGATTCTTGGACATGACAAATCACGCGCACCGTACGTTTCTGAAAAAAGAGAAAAAAAAATCGAAATTCTCGTTAATCTCGTCGTATACGTTTCAAAAATCTCCAGCGATGATAATTTCGTTACAATGCAGCTGGAAAAAATCACCATCTCGCACATGATAAAAGTTTAACCTGAATTCATTATGACCTTGACCTCAACTTTTGACGGAAAGTTGTTTTATTTACATTTTAGTTCGACCAAGCGTGTAATTTTCTTAACCATACGAATTAGTCGAGTGATGAAATGCAGTTTAATAGGAAAAGAACTACCTAGGTGTACTTATTATACCTATACGTAAGTATCTTCCGCTAAGTCAATAGAAAGCCTCATTTACCACTTCGTGACTAGTGCACTATTACTCGAAAGCGTACGATTTTACGTTTAGATGGAAATAGGTACACGAGCAATGGGATACCCCGTATTTGTACCTATCGATGAGCAATGTCGGAATTGAATTTTCTCCGCGTTTGATTTTTCAACGTTTAACTGCTCAACTTGGGTGATTTTATGGCTTGAACAATCGCCAAATGAACTTCACAAGTGAAAGAAATTGTCTAATTTCACTTATCGCTGGACAACTTATAAGCTCGAAGAAAAATTACAATGCCTAAGTAGGTAAGGTCTGAATAGACTGAATTATTACTTTCTGTTTATGACTTGTGCATGATTTCTCGATACTTTGGACGAAGAAGGGGAGAGGAGTGATTTATGTAGGATTAATGAAAATATGAAAATAAATGACAACGCAGTGACGTCGTATCGAAATGAACTAAAATTTTTTTCAAAAATGAAAAACTGCAAATGTGATATTTGATTAATTTTTACCCCTAAAAAATGATCGAAATTTCTATTTATTTTTTTTTTTTTTGGATATATGTATCACACTGAAAGATGAAGATAGGTAGTCACGAGAAATTGAAAAAAATTGATCTAAGAACGTTTCGTGATTTTGGAAATTTTGTAAAAATGGATGAATTATGTAATTGAAGTGCAAGTGAAAGTAAAATAAAGACATTTTTTCAATTTTTCTAAAAATGGATTTCCATTTTTTTAAATTTTTTTTCTTTTTTATTTCACTACATATTCCACATCTTAACTTTTTGGATTGTTTTAAACGTAAAAAACGAGAAATTATAATTAAAACTCAAAGCCATCTTCATTTTGCAAACATTTTTTGATACTTAAAAGCCAAAATAAAACGAAAGGGAAACTATTTCAAAATTTGTTCTATTGGTTCTAAAAAAATAATTTAAAGTAAAAATCGTCGAAAAAGATTCGTAGTTCTGCCAGATATCAAAATCGACTCAGGGCGTTACCGTAGGTACATTTCCCCGAATCCGCTGACCCAATTTTTTTTTACCCGAATGCCAAGCTTCCGAAAAAGTATTTAAAAAATATATTGATGTTATGCAATAAACTAGTTAAAAATTAAGTTTTACTTTAAAGTTGTCTTTTGGCTCCACCTACCACATCAGATTCTAACCGAGCTACTACTACAGAATCTTGAACATTTTTTGGGGGAAATTTTCGAACACGTTTTTCAGGTCCTTCAATTTCGATATGATTTTCGGTGTATGTGTTGATAGAAATCTAAAATTGTTTGAAAATCATCGATTGGGCCAAGCTTTTTTTCAAAATGAGCTCGGATTACCCTTGTCTTCGCCAATAACTGGACAAATTAAAAGGAGGTTTTCTCGTTCTCTGTTTCAATTTTTAATCAAATCACACAGAGCAGCATCGGAACATTTCATCACCACAACACCCCTAAGAGATTTTTTTGGAAAAATCTGTATTTCAATGTGTTAGGCGTTAAGAAGGTAAAATTCAATAAATTTGGTGCATGTAAATTAATTTTTTACCAATCAGACGTGCTAAATTGAAAAAAATAATATTTATTGTGACACATATTTTAAAAATCACAAAGAAACCGAATAATTAAGCTGGACAAAAATGAATCCCTCTGAACCAAACTTCATCTTTCCTGGCCATTCTGAAACCTCAAGTGATTTTCATCGTTTGATGCGTCGAAATTAACTTGGACTAATAAAAATCTAGTTCCAATTCCTTTTCAAGTAATAATTAAATGAGAAAAATCAGCTTTTGTCACAAACTTTAGGGGTTCATCTCAAATTTTTATGCAAATTCCAGATTTTTAAATTTTGAAAACAGCCAAAACATTTCAAAGCTCAACAAACAGACCTAAAGTGTTCGCCAGGAAATCTCATCTAAAAGAGATTTTTTCTAATTAAGCTATGTACCTCAAATGAGGTAGAGATTAAATTTTTAGTTGCCAAAATTAATTTCTATATCGTGTAAAGTGATTTGAAAATCCTGGACAAAATCATAATTTTGTTGGAGGCTCTTTAATGACAAAGATTAAACACAACTGTTTTTCATTGGCCCTTTTTCCGAATGGGACGAGCATATCTGTTCAAAAGTGCTTCCAAGAATCTAAAATATCAATACAGCACAAGCCAGTGACGTACTCGCGATTTTCTATGTCAAAGAATTGGGGGGGGGGGTTCATGCATGTCAGAAAAATACGAAATTAAGTGAAAAATTTTTGAAAATGGCATAATTCATTTTCGAACTTGACCGACAATTTGAAGGCTCCTGATTAACATTTCATCAATTCTACTTAAAAAACTAAAATCTACGTTTTTTCAGAAAAAATTTTTTTATGAATATTCAAAACATCGCCAAGAATATAAAAATCAACTTGGGCAAAAATAAAACTTTGGTTATGGGAACGTTAAAACTTTTTTTTTAAATTTTACACTCGTTCAAATCGGAGGTAGACAGTTTGAGTGGTTCCTTTCATTCCTAGTTAAAATACGACTGAAGACTTAATTTTACAAAAAAAAAACTCCCTCGATGGTTGTCTCACTCCTCTTCTTAATTCAATTGACAATTCTATGCAAAAAATTAGGAGTGAATGTGAATCACACTCATCCAATATTCAAAAAAATAAAGGTAAAAACCTAAAACACTCTGAGTTGAAATAAAAATAGCTAAAATAAAAGTAAATTACCTACATATGGAATTTCTACTATTATGATGGTCGCATACTCCGCGCCTGACGATTATAGCGTTATTTTATTTTCAATTTTTTATATAACTCAAGAAAAGAGACACTTCTGAAAAATTTTTATAGTGAATATTCAGTTCCAGAGGCGTCATTAAGGAGAGGCCGGGGGACCAGCCCCCCCGAAAAAATTCTGGCATCCGTTTGCCCCCCCCCCTCAAACTTATGTTGTATAAATTTTTTTCAAAGCTTCGCCCTCGCTTCGCTCGGGCATGAACAAAATTACAATTCTATAATCTATCTGAGACGAAAGGGCAAAAGAAGTCTCCCTTTTTACCCCCTCCCCATTTTTAGCAGGTGAAAAAAGTCAGTCCCCACTCCCCCTCCCCTCCATCTTTTCCATTTCGAAAAAGCAAAAAAAGTTGTCCAACACACGGCCCCTTTTGTGCCCCCCAATTTTCGATTCTGACGACGCCACTGTTCAGTTTGTCTGAAGAAAGTTACGATTAGCTTTCGAATGATACGATTACTTCCTGATTTCATTGAATATCCCTTAAGTATCGTGAAGTCACAATGATTTATGAAATTATACTACGTAAATTAAAAAACAGTCCTTTTATCGATTGAAACTTTGAGAGCTAATTTCATCCTCTTTCAAAAAATTTGCCATGAAAAATGTTCAAAATCGGTTCATTCTCAAGTTCCATAGAAAAACTGAAAAAAAAATGATAAGAAAACATCAAATTGTTAGGCACTGAGTATGTAACCATAACAACACCGAGAATTCCAGCCATACTTCCAGCGGCGTCGTCAGAATCAAAAATTGGGGATGGGCACAAAAGCGGCCGGAAGGGACCTTCTTCCGCAATTTCGTCTGAGATAGATCATAGATTTGTAAATGTGTTCATGCCCGAGCGAAGCTTTGAAAAAAAATTGGATTTTTAATGCCCTAAAAAAACATTTTTTCATGTTTTAATGCTTTAAAAATCCCTATCTGATGTGAATGTAATGTAAATTTATAAATACAACATAAATTTTGAAGGGGCCAAGCGGGGGTCGGAATTTTTCGTGGGGCCTGGCCCCCGGCCCCCTCCTTGACAACGCCTCTGCATACTCATTTTTGGATATAATCGGGTACCACTAAAAAAATTCAGAAGAACATGTAGCCTATTTTGAATATTGAAGGGGCAAATGTTGTTCTAAAAAAATCGCGTAAGTTTTTTTTTTGAAAACTGAACAAATTTTCTTCTCATGACTTTTTGTCTAATTTCAAAATTGAATTAACGACAAAAAAATTTGTTCGAAAAAGATCTAAAAAAATAAACCAGTCAAGGGAGTGGATAGTACATACGTTGAAAATTGAACAAATTTTGTTCTGAAAACTTTTTGCCTAACATCAGAAATGAAGGGGATACGGATCATTCAAAATACACGAGGATCAAAAAATTCGCAAATTTTCTTAATTTTTAATGACTCGTGGCACCTTCATTTTTGATGTTAGGCAAAAAGTCTTCAGAACAAAATTTTTTCAATTTTCAACGTATTATCCCTTCCTTTAATTAGTTAATTTTTTTAGAATTTTTTCTGGACAATTTTTTTGTAGCCCTTCAATTTTAAAATTAGGCAAAAAATCATAAGAAGAAAATTTGTTCAGTGTTCAAAGTACTATCCATTTCCTTGATCGAAAAATTGTTTTTCGTGATTTCTTTGGAACATTTGCCCCTTCAATTTTCAAAATAGGCAACATGTTCATCTATAGTTTTTTTTAAAATGAAGTATGACAGACCACTCACCGGACACTCTGTACAGCAGATTTCCATATTTTTTATTTTGAATATCCTAATTTTAAAGGAGGAAAGCAAGTGACAACGAAGCAATTTTTTGATTTAGTTCACAGAGCACTAAAGAGAGGAGGATTCAGATGAAAAATTGAACCCAATTAATTTGGAATTTTTGGAGGAAGGGATAGATAAACCTTTTTTTAACAATGTAATTCTTCACTGAACAAGACAGTGTACCATAAAATTTCATAATAAACGACCAAAACTTTGGCAGGACGCTTTCAAATTTTTCAAGATTTTTTGGGAGAGGAGGGCAAAAATTTCCCATTCAAAAAATTTTTTGCAGGTGAGAAAAAATAAATTGAAAATTTTTTCACATAAAGTAATTCCAAAATTCGAGGAGAATAAATAACAAATTTTAAAATCCGATTGAAGGAAAAAGAAAAAAAAACAAAACACAAGCAGAACTGCCAGATATTTTGCCAAAGAACAAGCGAATATTAATTTTCTCATCGAAATCAAATTTCTGGAGAAAAATTGAATCTAGTTGATGGACTAAGCTAAATGACAGCAATTCTAAAACATGACAGTATTTAAGGACAAAGGTGATGAAATTTCAATCACGAAATATTTTTCTCAAATTAAGTAAACACAGCATCTCTGACCTACTTCCCTCCCTCCCCTTTCCCCTACACAAATCATAATTTATTCTAAAACGTTTTACAATTAGGTATACAAATTGCATTCAAGTTTCAAAATCGTTCACCAACGACGGCGAAAAATTCACGAAATATTTTCAACGATTAAGCACATATTTCAAACGGGCTAATCGATTAACTGTAAATTCTTCCCAGTTCGATCGATTCGGCAAAACCGAAATCGTCCCAGCTGAACGCGATTCCCAAGACGATAGGTAATTTTTCACGAAAATAACTCGTCGCGATCGCCGAGTTATGATCAATTAAAAAACCTCGTAAATTATACCCGAACGATGTACGCGCGTCTTAATTGCAAACTACGTATAAATGATGTAATCGACGATATTTTCCAACACTTTGACCGAATATCTATACCCAAAGCCAAGTTCGCGTACGGTATGTTGCTTCGATAAATACTCGCAAAAGATTAATATTTTTAACGGTTCGACGACGGTGAAATATTTTTTCCGCGAATACGCAACTTCGACGTATACAGTAAAAAAAATCCTCGAAATCCGTTTTAATGTAAAAGCGAAACTTTTTTGAGACGATTTTCAACGGGCACGTTTTACGCTTAAGCCGGCTAATACGTTTTTTGTTTTACATTAGCGTCGCTTTTCATTACAAGAAGGTCAAAGCGAATTGGAAAAGCATCATCATGGCATCGGCCTAGAACTCGAAACTCGTTGTAATATGTTTATACATACGGTAAATGTCATATTATGGGATTGCGATGGGAAAAAAGACCTAGGTATAGGTATACACAAACTGAAAATACGTCAGGACAGACGGTAATGAAAGTAGGATGCGATAATACGAGACGTGCATAGATAAGCCGTCTATGCAGACACGTTATTCGAACATTAGGTACTACAGAATTCAGGTCAAATAAAAATAATACATCGTCTGCGGACCGCTCTGCGCTGCGCTGCGGTTGCCAGGCATAAAATGCAATACTGCATCGGCATCGGCGATTCTTATATGTACCATACTTTATTATAGGTATTCTCGCCTCTCCGAACACTTGGCATATTCACCAGTCGACAAGCTTGTTTGGTAATTTCGCTCGCTGCTAAGTTCACGGTTAGGTCTAAATGATGTAATCTCAATTCCAATGTTGATATTTGTATACGTAGGCTGTGGCTATGTATCTATTTCATACGAACCGAAATATCGTGTGGTTTGATTTATATACCTACCGCGAACTCTAGTATCGGGTTTATTTTCATCATACAAAGTAAAGGAACCTGGGGCATGATGCACCACTCTGGACCAAATCGTTGGCCACATCGTCTGATTTTTGCAACAAATTGAAGTACAAACAGTTTCCTTTAATTTCGCTGAAAAAATCCTTTTTTGGTAAATACCTCAACCTCACAGAATTTTTTGAAATTTTCCCAGTTTTTTTTTGCATCCTTCATGATTGGGCAAGATGACAAATGCCATGGGACAAAATGCAAACAGTAAAGATACGATGAAAAATCATATAATTTTTTGTCAAATTTACTCAAGTAGGTACATTCGAGGTGGATGCCACAGATTCAAATAAAAGTGTAATTTTTGGAAAGACGAGTTGTAAAATCTCCTTAATGAAAATTTCAGCTGCTTTGGTTAGTTTTCCTATTTTTTTTTTTTTGGAAAATTTTTGATATTTTATCAAAAAATTACAGCAAAAATATACCTATTTTGGAAAAAATATCCCAAGAATATCAACTGATGCATGTTTAGACCCATATGTGGCTTTTTCAAGAAATTCGTATTTAAAAACAATGTAGGGAATGCTGGGTGAACATTATTTATGGGTGAAAAAAGATTCTAAATTTTTTTTCAGTAATTAATCGAGGAGCTGAGAATCAAAACACACTTTTTCCACAATTTTTTTTTCGTTTTTATGACCGATTCTGAAGAACTTTTAACGCTCTACAACCTGGTATTTTTACTTTTCCCCTAAATCGCTCTCATCGGGCAGAAAATCGCAGTTGAAATCATGGTTTGGAATCAAAACTCACATTTTCGATCTACAAACAAATTTCGTATAGCCAATAGGTAGAGATTGAAAAAAGAAACATTTTTTGTCTCTTGAAATTATTTTTGCCCAAAATCAATCGTCTTCGAGTTACGAACCAGTTTCGAAATGCATTAATTTTGAAATGTATTTTAAAATTGGTTCATAACTCGAAGAAAATTGATTTAGAGCAAAAATGTGAAGGAAAAAAAAAGTTTCTTTCAACAATCTCTATTAATTTGGTTGTACGAAATTTTTGGTAGTTGTAAAAAAAATGCATGTTGGAGTCAAAACTCACTTTTGCCATTCTTCTCGCTTCATTATAAGAAGAGTACCATAATGTGATCGATTATTTTTTTTCAGGAAATCGTATTTTCAGGTCCTACTTGACAATATACGACGATTTTAGCACACTCGATGGTCGGTAACTTTGCTAAAACAGTTTTTTGCGTTTTTCTGACAATCATTTATGGTGGCAAAAGTGAGTTTTGATTCTCAGCTCTTCAATTAGTGATAGTGTAGATAATCTTAGGTTATGAAAAATTGACGAATCCTTGGCCTTTTTACTCTCTCATTTATAAATCAATAAAAATTATCGAAAATCACTGGAAAGCAGGCAGAATTACACCACAGTAATGAATCGATGAAAAAAATTTCACTGAATAAAAACAGTGAAAAAATTGATGGAAAAGTAGTGAAAATTTACTGAAAAGTCAGTAAAATCTCTGAAATTTGCTGAAAAATCGGCAAAAATCCTCTAAAAATCAAAGAATTTCAGCGAATTTTCGCCGATTTTTCAAAGATTTTCACTGATTTTTTAGTGAATTTTCACTGATTTTCCAGTGGTTTTTCTCACTGATTTGTTTTCAGTGTAAAAACTTCACTGATTTTCTCCTGTGCTGCAATTCTGACTGTTTCTCGGTGATTTTTGATAATTTTCACTGATGTACCATATAGAGAGAGTAGGCAATTTGTACAATATTAAAAATAAATTAATTTATTAATGTTTCATCGTCTTACCACTTTTTTCTACTACATTTTCATGACTAGTCAACTAATTTTCTTAGTAAACTTTCACAAGATTTTAAATATTTTTCACGGTTTTCCAACAAGTCATCCATAAAAAATGAAGTCACGAAATCAGCTCAATATTTATGATTGTACAAGAAAACAACAAAAAAAACATTTTCATCTAAAATTGATAACATCAAGTTTTGAAAATTTCCGACGATAGTTTTTTAGGGTCACCATTTTCGAAAAATTTTCTCTTATGAGTGCAATTTTGTTACATTCTCTGCCCCCTTTATTCGATCTAGCTGTGATGACAACTGAAACTTCATTTAAAAAATCACGATCATGAATAAGGAGTGAAAAAGTAAATTTTGTATTTTTTTTTCTTTGTACAGATTTATGTTCAATTTAAAAGTGACAAATTTTACAAAATGTTGTTTTCAATCGTTTTTATAAAACTTTTAGGACATTTTACTTAATTTCTCATAATTTTATCAACATTTCATTTGATTTTAGATCTACGTCAATTTTGAAAATTTTTATAATAATTTAATTTTTTTTCCGATTTCTAAGGTATTTTGAACAATTTTTGAAACTTTTTCTCAAATTTAATGATATTTCGTTGATTGAAACATAATTTTTTATAATTTTCCTAGACCTTCGACAATTTTTTTTAAATATTTCGAAACATTTTTGCATTTTACTTTACCTATTTGATTGATATTTTTTCGAGATTTACAATTTTTTTCATAAGGTTTTCACTTATTTACCAAAGTAATAATTTTTCTCAAATTTCAAACCATTATCCATTCGCATGAGCTGAAAAAACCCTCATCTGGTTACAAAGAAATTTTTAAAACTCATCCACAATGCTCCACGCCGATTAAGTCGAAAGTTACTCACCGAAATGTCACCTACATCCCAGAAATAAATTTTGAACTTTTCTGAAGTGTATTTTTCGATTTTTGACAAATTTTGCAACGTTTTAATATTCTTGATAGAAATATTCGATTTTATTTTACTATCAGTTTTGATCTCGTTTCTTAAAAAAATTCGTGGTACCAAATTTGTAGAAGCACTTGAAAATAGCTTACAACATTTCACCAGGCACAGTACTCCTTAGTAAGAATTTAATATATTGCCAACATTTTTCCATCTCCTAGTACTTCTTTGGCATGAGGGTTGGCCCGCAGACTCCAAATTTTATCATTTTTGCTGTAAAGTACATTAGTTTTTGCCAAGAAGCTCAATTTTAGACACATTTTCTATAAAAGTGAACTTTGAACTTTCGACTGAAATATCTCGAAAGCATAGCTCTATAGAAAAACCACTAATTGCACTTTATAAAGAGGAAATTTTACGCTCTACAATTTATATCCTATTCATTTTTTCCGTAGAACCGTTCCTTTGCTCAGAAAATTGACTTCAAACGACAAACATTTTAAAAATAATATGTAAAAAAAATCCAACAAAAAATTGATAACTTTTGACACTTGAAGTCAATTTTCTGAGTGAAGGAAGGGTTCTACGGAAAAAATAAATAGAACATAAATTGTAGAGCAAAATTTCCTCTCTGTAAAGTGCAATTAATTTTTTTTCTAGAAAGCTATGCTTTCGAGATATTTCAGTCGTAAGTTCAAAATTCAACTTTCAAACCGACTTGTTTTTTGACCGCGTTTTTCTCGGTGAGTTGATTTTGGCCAGTGGTCCCTTTTCATAGACCAAGTCACATGATGTATTTTACATCAAAATTGGTCTCAATTTTTTTTCAAAACGTGAAGAAGAAATATTACACAGAAACAGTATTTTGAAAATTTTACATCTGTAACACAAAATCACTTTTTGATTATAACTTGACAATCCGAAAGGTCTCAAATCTGTGTTTGCATCTCGTCCATCTTACCAACTATTGGTTTTGTTTTTACGAAAAATTCCGATTCGGCTCGTCATGCTCTTCCTCAATGCAACTCGTTGCACCAAAACGGTACAACCATTCAACAAACCAAAGTGACTGATTTGATAAGGATGTATAGCGTAACGAATGCAATAATTTTTATACCCTATTAGTTACACGTACGTAGTATGTACCTACTACCTACGACCACGTACGTAGCTGAATATATCGTCTAGATAACAAAATACAGATGTTTTAAATTTTATTAGCGAAGTATTAAAGAGCTATTCGATGGCGAAATCTTATTTCGCGGTTTCACATTAAAACACCGCACCGCAAGTATAGGTGGCTAGATTGACGTGATTTAGAGTACATACATCCAAACATGTAGGTTTCTTCGACCGAGTATTTATTTTTATTATTTTATCGATTTACCCCGTGAATCATGATGACTTTGTAGGTTCGTATTGCTGTTGTTGTACATTCGCGTAATGACTAGAATTTTCAAACCAAAATTGGAAAATCCCTCGAGCAGGTATGGATAACAAAAGCATAAGAAATTGTAGTTTCATGTTTGTTGGATTACCTAGATACCTATAACTGGTTTGATTTTGCATTTCTATGTCTACGATTATTTATTCTGAATATAGATGAGTTTATAACCTCAGAAAATAGGTGATACGTCATTATAAAATATAGACTCGAGACATAAATTGTGTCATTTTTCAATATAGGTATGCTTTTAGGCTAGAGGTCCAGGCAGGGTGTCTGAAGAACGAATGGCCTAACACAAAATCTGAATGTGATCAATGTATCACGTAAGAAAAAACACTAATTGAACAAGTTGTCTACATTTAAAATTGAAGGGATACGTGTCTTTTCAAAAAAATTATAACAAAACATGTTTTTAGCCCAGGACACGGGTACCTGGTAGATAAATACTTTAAAACTCAACTTTCAAATAATGTTTTGCCCATCTTAAATTTTTTTCAAGTTGGGCATTGCCCAACTTGAAAAAAATTGAAGAGATTGCAAACGAACATTAAAACAACAAATTACGAATCTAATAAATCAAGAAAATGATCAATATGTACCTAATTTGAAAAGTGAACAACCGTTCTGATGAGAAATTAAAAGCTATAAAAAATTGTGAGAACTAATACAGCCACGAAATCTCCTCAAGAGGCGAATCGAGTCGGTAATGACGAATATACTGGGAATTTTGAAGAAAATTGGCGAATTAATTCATTTTGAGTAAAAAAAAAAAACTTAGCCTGCCTAAAGAGGAACGAACGTAGAGGACCTCAAAAAAGAGTAACTTTTGAAGAAAAAAACACGATTTTTAGCCACTTTTGGGTACATACTTAATGCCACTTCCTGGGAACCGCAGAATCCTGAAAATGGGTAACAGGAAATTAGTCTCACAGTTTTAAAAATATCGAAATTGAAAAATGTTTACATTAATCGATAAGAAATTTAATTATCTTTTGATATCAAAAAAAAAACAAAAAAAACGCTATGTTCATAGAATTTTGAAAATTCGTTTTCGTATGGATGTTCTTTCCAAGAATACAACTGGCACACATTATTGAAAAAGTTTTCCTTGAAATAATGTTTCAACCAATAAAAATTCTCAGAGCTTATTTTCGAAAAAATATGTAACATGCATTTTCTTTCATTACAAAAATGGTATGGACGAAGGTTGATGATTTACTAAAGACTGAAAAGCAAGGAAAAAATGATATCTATCATAAAAAGTAGGGTGACGATAAAAATGTGTGCTTGATTTTTTCTACAATATCACCTGCTTCAATTTTCAGATAAAATATCAAAAATTTTCCAAAAAATCGAAAAAATCAACTAGGGCAGCTGAAATTTTCATTACGGAGATTTTAAAACTCCTTTTTCCAAAAATTACTCCTTTATCTAAATCTGTGGTATACTCCTCAAATGTATGTACTTGAGTAAATTTGACAAAAATTTCAAGATTTTTTCACCATGCTTTTACTTATTACACTTTTCCCCATGGCATTTTGCATCATACCCCATCTACGAGATAATCAAAGTAACAACCCAGGGGTGCGGTGAGGGCATATTTTTGATGAGCAACTCATCGTTGAATTTTTTTGGGGAGAGGGCATTATTAAATTACCAAGAATATAACTTTAATTTAAAAATATGTATGCAGATACAAATTTCAATTTTAATTTTAAAAAATAAAAATACGAGTATAACTTGACAAAAATGCATTCCCCCCTATAATAAGGCACCCTCCCCCCATAATAAGACCGGACCCCCCGAATAAGTTTTAAAAAAAAAATTCGCCCTCGCTTCGCTCGGGCCAACTCATCACTTGAATATACCTACAATTATTTAGTTAAGCTTCAGGCCTTCCCCTAAATATTTTTTTTCTTAATTTGGGATTCAGTCCAAAAAGTATACCATCTCACGCCATCCCACCTCCCCATGAAGTAGAAAATATCTTGTTCAATGCTCAATGAAGAATACATAGGTGATGACGAACGGGAAAAGGGACCTCCCGACTAAAACCAACTTTTCGAGAAAACGCGTTTTTCTGGTAGGGAGGGGGGGGTACTGGATGGCAGAGTGATGTTCCCGCGACGGCTGTCTGTTTTGTCCGAACGCGGGACGGTTTGTGGAAGAGCTTTTTTTTTTTGTTACCAACTATGTAGCGAAATGACAGACGTACAATTTTTTCAAAAAGAATATTTTTTATCAACGTAATTTTTTTCACACCCAAGTTTTTTTCTCAACTAAAATTTTTTCAGCACCAAGTAAATTTTTTTCACGACTGAAATTTTTTCATGAGTAGGGGTGTCGGAGGGTCAAGTGGAACGTTGGGGCAAGTGGAACGACGACGATAACTCGAAAAGTATTGGTTAGTAGGACTTGGTTGTGGGATTGGGATGTGTATAACTAATATTTGAATCAGTGAAGTGAGTTGGTAACCCAGCGGACGTGTTTGGTTTTATCTCAGAAATCAAAAAATAAAATCACTATGCTCCAGTAACTTTCAGTCTTATGTTTCGAGTCAAAAAAATATATATTAAAAAAGGTTCCGGATCGTTTTAAATATCTCATTGTATCAGGTAAGCGTTCTATTTTAACCTAAGCTTATCGATTTCTAATAAAAATTAAATGCAACCGAGTAATTAATTTTTTTTCAAAAAAATGGTGGTGCGGGTCAAGTGGAACGATGATTTGTGGGGCAAGTGGAACGCGATTTCGTGATATCAATGTTGAAGTAATGAACTTTGAATTCGTTTCAGGATGGCAAGGAAACGAACTACTTTTCCTTGCCATCCTGAAACGAATTCAAAGTTCATTACTTCAACATTGATATCACGAAATCGCGTTCCACTTGCCCCGCACCACCATTTTTTTGAAAAAAAAATTAATTGCTCGGTTGCATTCAATTTTTATTAGAAATCGATACGCTTAGGTTAAAATAGAACGCTTACCTGATACAATGAGATATTTAAGACGATCCGAAACCTGTTGGAAAAGGCAGACAGCTTTGGTATAGATGCAGATCGTGTGGTAAATGGTCCCATGCCTTGTGCTCGGGTTGGGACACCCCCGAAGACTATGTGTGCGATTTTTGTGTGGCTAACTAAGCTATAATAAAAACGATTCAAGCGATGTTTTTTTGTTTTTCCTTATGGAAAATCCCAAGTTCCACTTGCCCCTACATACGATTCCACTTGACCCTACAGTCGGGGCAAGTGGAACGATTTCTCCCGTGTCAGAAAAAAATTCATAGCGCGGAAGTTTTTGGACCGAAATGGAAAAGGGAGGGGGGATTTGTAGCCAAAAGATGAGGCTTTCTAATGAGCCTAATACGAACTTTCTATCTATAATAAGGAGCTCACAATTTCACTTCAAAGAAAAATCGTTCCACTTGACCCTCCGACACCCCTAAGTACAATTTTTTATCAACAATTTTTTTCTGAATTCAATTTTTTTTCTCAACTAAATTTTTTTCTAAATTCAATTTTTTTCAAAGCTAAAATTTTTTCAACACTGAAATTTTTTCTGGTGTACATACAATTTTTTCTAAATTAAATTTTTTTCCGAACTAAAATTTTTCCGAAGTACACTTTTTCATCAACTAAAATTTTTTCCGAAGTAGGGTACAATCTTTTATGAACTAAAATTTTCATCAACTAAATTTTTTCCCAACTGAAATTTTTTCAGAACTTGGAACTATTTTTTACAACGTTGAAAAAATTTTAGATGAGAAAAAATTTAGTCGATAAAAAATTGTACTCCAGAAAAAATTTCAGTCGTAAAAAATGTTGGTTGTGAAAAAAAATCGGTGTTGAAAAGATTTTAGTTGAGAAAAAAATTTAATTGAGAAAAAAGTTTGGTGTTGAAAAAATTCTAGTTGAGAAAAAAATTTGGTTGATAAAAAATTGTAGGTCTCCAGAAAAAATTTCAGTGTTTTAAAAATTTTAGTGAGAGAAATAAATAACAGAAGTCTATTTATAATACACGGGAATGATAATTTTGTTTTGTGTGGAGTAGTTCCTTTTTCAAAATCGAAACTAGCGCCAAAAAAAAAGAAATTTTTGAAGTAAACCGAACTTGACCACTACAGAGCCAGCTACGAAACGGCGCCGTCGAAATATCTGATTTATTCCCAATTTTTATACTTTGTATTCGCTGTATGATTTGTTTATTTGCTAAATGATACATTATTAATATTATTTTCTGTTTGTGGAATATTAAATTTCAAATTTTAAGTAAAGTTTGCATCAAAAATGTTATTCATTTAATTAAAAAATTATTATTGAACTTTTTTCACGAAGGAAACGTAATTTTGTTCGGGAGGTCCCTTTTCTCATTCCTGCGCCAAAAAAGGGGGAAACTCAAAAATTTGCAATTTCAGGGTGCACAAATCCCATATTATTTGATGAAAAAATCGTTTTTCAACTTTCCTTTCGGAATTGAAACGTAATTTTGGTTGGGAGGTCCTTTTTCGGTCGTTTTTTGGTCAAGAGATCCCTTTTCTCATTCGCGATCGAAAAATCAATTTTAAGGTATGAAACAATTTTCAGACGATTTTTAGGGGTATTTAACATGGATTAAGCCAAAAAAGTGAAAAACGATTTTTTGGTCGGGAGGTCCCCTATCCTATTCGTCATAGCAATTTTTTGCAGTTTCAATATGATTTTTTTATAAAAATTTTCTCGCTTCGCTCGGGCAATATTCATTTATTCATTCATTTATTTCTTTTTTTAAAAAAAACTGATTCCCATTTTTACACCTCCACTCCTTTTTTTATAAACATACTAAAGCTTGAAAAAAATAGATTGGTGAAAGTAGGGGGGGGCGTGCTTGAAGAATTGGGAGGGGGGCACTCATCGTTGACTCAGGGGGGGGTCACCGCACCCATGTAACAACAAAGAAAAACACCTAAAAATCCAAGTAGTGACGTCAGAAGCTTTTTTTGGGTGGTGCAAAGTGGGTAAGGAGACTTGGAATATCAGAAGGGAACCATTTTTTGCATAGTTGATTCAAATATAGTTCATATAGGTGTGATTTACTTAGTTCATATCCGAGCGAAGCGATGACGAAGCTTTGAGAAAATTTGATTTTTAATGTTCCAAAAAGGTATTTTTTCACGTAAGCTCCTAATTACGGGGGGGGGATGTCAAGACACCCCCTCCACCCCAAAGCTACGCCCTTGGAATAGCACAATTTCCCATCAAATGAATCAAATTTTACGTAAGTAATACCAGAATAAAAACATCAATATTTCGCCCCTTAAAAATTATTCAACAAAGCTTACGCCGCTAAATATAGTCTAAAAGTCCGAACATAAAATTAAGATAACTACCTACTGGTACAGGCACTAAAAAAGATTTGCAACCATATTTCGAATAATTTTTCAAATCATCTTGCAATTTTACGACTTCAGGAACAAACTGAACAATAATTGTTGGAAATGTTAGGTAAATTTTATTAAAGAGAACAAACACCGCTGGTAAACTTGAGACGAAAAAAAAATTACACGTAAACCTCTGCATTTTCAGCTTCAGTTACTCGTACCTACTTACAAATAAGGAGCGTTATACATATGTATGCAATGCATACTCATACGATAATTTCGAATACATATTTACATAGGTAGCTCGACGCAATAAAAACTTATAAACCAAAGATGATAAGTAAGGCATAAGTAAGATACACTAGAAATATTTTTGCAAACGCAAATTTACTACCTACTCACAGACAGAATGCTTTTAAACATACGCAAATGCCTAAATAGGTAAACTACCAGAAGGTACTTTTATTTACCCATGCTGGTATATACTTATAAAAATAGGTACATATCAAGATCGCACGCAGCTTCCTCTCAAGACTGGCGGTTACAAATTAAACGTATAATTTGAACCTTAGACTCGATACGGTCGAAAGTGGACTTACGCTCGGTTACACGATACCTCTCGGGCACGTTGCACCGTAGAAGTTGAAAGTGACTAATCAGGTAGCTGGAAAATACTTAAAAGATCAAACAAATAAAACAATGAGTGAACTGAAATCAGACGCATAAGCACAGCGTTCTCGTAATCCACGTACCGCATGTACACGGTGCGACCGATAAAGAAGATAAAGCAGAAAATTACTTCAGGCTAAGGAGCTAACAACCGCGTAAAGATGAATTTTTTCACTACCAAGGAGAACTAGTTAGTTAGTCAGTCGTTGATCGCGTTTTAAGGAGGAAACCACAATATACCGGGCAATTTTTATTTATTTATGCCTCCATCCACACCACAATCGATGTTTTCCCTGCCATAGATAAAAATAAATGATATACGAGAAATGCCTTCAAAGCAGCTCGTTAATTCAGCATCAAAACGTACGTATTTTACCTCATATTACGAAATTTTCTATTTCAATTATTCCACCAACTATACCGATAATAAAAAAATTTCTGGCAAAAAAATCGTCCAGATTACTCGAATCATAACACACGAGGTAAAAATAAACCGTGTAAAATCGTAATAAATGAATGCCTTAGAAATTGCGCTCGTCGTTGCACCTTGATTTACCATTTTGTATTTTTATCTTTTGATGCGCCTACGACGATGTTGGTATTTAAATTAAAAAATACGAATCGATTCGTTAAAATTAGACCATTCACGTATCTATACGATTCGGTGGGGAAATTTGTCTCGCAATTTGACGTCCGCGATGGTGCGATAAGTGCAATCTCAAAGTACGCCAGTACATCCTTTTTCTATTAAGATAACATTCCGCTACACAGTGGAACATCGATACTGCGCTAGATGTCCTAATGGTCCAGCACGCTCGCTATAATCTAATCTAGTCTAATGTACTTTTAATGCTCTTTACTGCAACGTTCGATCGGCCAAGACAAACCTAACGAATTATTCTCTTTCGTACAGCGAGAACAATTCACCATATCGAAATGTCAACATTAATACAATACTACCTCATCTTAAACCCATAGTCTATGTCAAAGCCGAAGTGATTCGAATCAATGAACCATGGTGTTTCTTCTTCTTTGTTTTCCAACAGCGATGTACATAAAAAAATTATTTCGAAAAAAACAAGCTCACGAAACGACGCGCGACGTCGCTGAAAGTGTTGATTTTTATCATCCATTACCTTACCTACTCGTATAACGAAATTGTACAATTGTACCGCGGTGATGGAGCAAATGTAGGGAAAAGGTTTCGCCAACGGATATCGAGATAAGAAAGCGGTCTACCAGTCTACCTATTCGTCCAAATGGTTTATCAGATTGATGAGAATTGCAAATGGACTGACTCGTCTATTGAAAAATTTAATGTACGATTTAGACGTATGGAAAAAATGGGTTCAGTTTCCTGTCCAAGAATTTCGCAACCGTTATTTATGTAAATGTGAAATAAAAAGCAGAAAAAATTGCAAAGGAGGTTGAAATAGAAGCTTTCAGAAAGTTTGACTCAAAAAAGACGAAATTTTGGTTAGAAAAGGGTACAAGAAGAGCAAAATAAAATCCCATGTACGATACTTTAGGGGATTTTGGCCTCAAAAACAGCCGTTAATTTTGGTGACCCAGGAAGGACCAAAAAATCAAAATTTTCCAACTGAAATGAATTTTTTCCCTTTTTTATTACTTGGAAGAAAATTCTCCCAAAAAAGACCAAATTTCCAAAAAAAAAATTCCTTTTGAATTCAATTTTACTAGCTATGATAGCAATTTTACCCTACACTCCCCTCCCAACCCCTTCTCCTTGCAGTTATGTTTTCCTCGTGACATGAAAAAAAAGATGACTCGTTATGAAAAATTGGTAAATTTCGAATAAAAGATCATAAAATTATCTTAAACAAAATAATCCGCTCTAAAAACCAATATTGATAAACAGGGCAACCCAAAATATTCATTTTAATATTTTTTTACAGTATTCCGATTTCAAAATTAACAAATCATTTTCCGTTTCAGAAAATTTCCTTTAAAATAAGCCCAACTTCATTTCGAATATATTCAAATATTTTGCCGAAAAATGCATATTTTCACATATTCGATTGCTATTAGAATATTTTTGTCTAAAATTACTGCATATATTACTATTTTTCAAAAATTTTTGAATATATTTAAATATTTTGTGAATTTTTGCATTTTAAGTATTGCAACACTCATTTTAGGTGAAAAAAATTATTTAAAAAATGTAACTGCTGATTTTTTTGATTTTTTAAATAAATTTTTGATTTTGATAATTGATTAAAAATACAATTTTGATTCAATTATTTGCCTTATTTTGTGAATAGTGTTCCGAATTTATAAAAGATATCAGTGATATCATAATTTTCGAGTAACATTTATCAAAACGAGTAAAATGATACCCATATTGTATTCGAATATATTTGAATATTTTCAGGATATTCGAATATTTATGGAAATATCTCAAAATATCCAAATATATAATATTCAATATTTTACTTAAAATATGACCATATTTTGGGTTGCCCTATTGATAAAGAAAAGTAAAAAGAAAATGAATCACTTTCAACCGAGAAAACATTACAAACAGAAGTAAAAAATAAAATTAGTAAATTTTGAATAAAAATCATCAAAAATTCTCATATGAAATGACCCACTCAAAAAAAACACTGATGACAAAAAGTCAAGAGAAAATGAATCACTTTCAAAAAAGAAAAAAATTACCCACCTTGAATCTATCAAGCGTGGATCTGTCCTTAGAAATATACTTATAGGAAGGAGAGGAAGGAAAGTAAGAGGATGTCTTTGGTCATCTTTAACGACTGATCTGTTGAAAAAATTATGAAATGTTGGCTTTCAAACCATTTTTTTTTTCGAAATGATCATCCTCGATTCGCTTTCATTCAATCAAATTCATCTAACACAGTACCTACCTATTATTATTTTCACCGAATAACGGAAATTGAAAAAAAATTTCTATTGAAAAAGATGAACCTCTCCTTGACATTCATTTTCAGTTATGTCATTACCGATTGTAATGAATTGTTTCTAGTGAATTGCAATTTGTCATACAATGAAAAAATTCTGCGAATCATAATTCAAAAACTTTCTATGATCACTTCCTATTCAAAACAATGATGACTTCGACGAAAAATCTGTTTAATTAATGCAAATTGAAGAGTTTCGACGTAATTTTAGGGCTCTATGAATTTTTTTCAGAGTAAAATTACCATTTTTTTAAATATGAACATCTGAAAAATTTTACACAAAAAATTAGTGACATTAAAAATTGAACATCAAAAATTGGACACCATTTGACACATTTCACAAATCTAATATTTTTTTTATTGAAATGCATATTTGCTTCAAAATTTTGATGGAATATTTTTTTATGTAGAAAATATATCCGTGATTTTAAAGATTTTACTAAGCTAAATAAAATGGAAAAAATTGCATGATTTTTTTCCTAGATATGTAACTTTAGAAATCGATACTAACTCACTTCAAGCGAAAAATCAAATAAAATTATTACCCATTGAAAACAGAGATTCAGTAAAGGTTTATTTTTAGGCAGAAATTCCACCTTGACGTTGGGGGGAGGGGGAGTGATTTTTTTGAAAATGAAGAAATATCTACCCAGTACCTGTACTTATCTACACGAATTTAAAATATTAAAAATGAACTATCAAAAAACGACGTTAATCACTAGATTCCTTTTTGTCTGTATGATACCAACCTCTAGAATTGGAATGATTCTTCATTCCTCTTCAACACTTATAATTTGTTTCCTTTGAAAATCAATTGTGATGCTGTCAGCTGATTTTTTATAAAATTTTGTAGGATTATCGAATGAGTTCTCCATCAAGAAGGGGGGGGGGGGTGTTCCTGCCGCTTAAGTAGGCTCACGAGGCACTTGTACAACCCATTGTTGCCGATTAGGCCGAAATTCGTCACACTAAAAAAGTACGCCAATGACACCTCAGAACACTTAATTTTGGAGTAGACTAAATTGATAATATCGCATTCTAAATGCAGCTTTAATGCACTGGAGAAAGGTAAACATTTACTAAAGGGTTCAGATCGACTCGAAAATGGTGGCGATCAATTTGGAGGGGAGAGAAGAGGTCAATTTTAACATACATAAAATCATTTTTTAGATTTTTACCTCGTGATTATTTTGTTATTTTTTAAAGAAAAATCAACTTGTCAATAGGCGATTTTAACCACTTTCAAAAATTTTGTCAAAAATTGAAAAATCAACTTTGACAACTTAAAATTTAGTTCCGAGGTGTGAATGACATACTCTTTCAGTGAGCCAAATTCCAGCTCAATTGAACTGGACTGGTTATAAAAATCCCTTTACTCTGATTAAAAAGACACCTACGAAATAAAATATTTTTTTTAGCATAAACCACCATATTCCTACTCAAATTGCAATGTTTTTTTATTTTTGAAAAAATACTCATCTGGAACCTCATTCTTAACCAAAAAGTTCAATTTTTTTAACTTAGAAAGGTGGCTTGTCCCATGCCTTCTGTTCAGTGTAATCTTCTAACCATACATAACTGGGTAAGTACCTACCTAATTCAATTAAATGAATTAATGCAAAACAAAAGTTGTTCTTATTGTTTACTCATTTCTCATAAATGACACGAGTTGCCTCATTTTTATTCGCATTATAATGTGAAGTTCGCAAATACCATAAGAATATTTTTAAAAAATAGAAAATTATATCATGTTTATTTAGATCCAGTAACGGATGATTTTTTTTTTAAATTTTGAAACGGGTACATACTAAAGTGATACTTTTAATACAATTTCAATTTTTCTATCTAGGTACATATTTTCTCCGAGAAACTGTCGTAAGAAATTCAACATGAGTCATTTATTCTTATCACGAATTGTAGAAAAAATACCGTTATCAAATATTGAAATTTTTTCCAACCAAATAACTCGTAAACTGAAATGACTAATCCTAAATTCTCCAATCTATTTTTTTTTTTTATTGAAGGAATGTGTATGGAGATGTTTCAGCGAAACTCATTCATCATTCCAGGTCATTCACCGAATTGAAATCTATTAAAGTAATCAGAAGCAAATTTGAATATTTAATAAGGAGGGTTCTTAATGTAATAGAAGCAAATCAAAACGTCTATTCTTCAGTTGACGAGAGGTAAATATTTCCTACTTCCTTCTTTCATCAGAGCAGCACATCTTCATTCTATAGACAAACTTTTTTTTAAGTGCATCATTCAATAGATACCTATTTACTTACCTACTTTAATTTATGACATTTTTATTAATTGATCAGATTTCATAGGTGTTCAATTTCACTGGTTTTGGTGTTGAAAGTCAATTTTGAAAAAAAAACCCTCAAAAATCAGTGAAAAAATCTAAATTTAATTTTATTTACTTATTTGTGAAGACAATTAATTAAGTATTCAAGACCTCCTTTCAATTATTAGGTATCTAGTAGGTAGTTTTTTGGTGGTTTTACTGGTTCTGATGGCCAATGATTTTGAAAGAAAAAATAATTTAAAAATTCGGTCACAATACTTTAAAAATTAAAAAAAAAATACAAACCTCAAAATCTAAAGGTTCGTATGTATAAATAAATTTAAAAAGAAAAACTCAAACATGCCTTTTGAAAGTTTGCTGAAAAAATTTACCAAAATATATTCAAATATTTATTCATTAAAAATGGTATGTAGATACCGAACTATTTGAAACCCATTGTTTATTTAATAATATGCTTTTTCTCCTAATATGTATATTTAGTCACAAAGTCGTCTGTGACAAAAGGAGCCCGCAACATTAATATTTTTTGTTTTCGCATACGACTGATTACTTCGGGTACTGACACATCCAACCATTATATTTTCGTACTTATAAACGCAATTACTCTGTTTTTAACACATAACACCGCATGAGAGAGAACATCAGATAAAATGGACACACGTGATACAAAGAAAACAAAAGAAAGTAGGTACCTACTACCTATGAACTGCAATTGTACATACGCCTAGATATGGGCAAGCTACATTGTAAAATTTTTTGAACCACATAATGCGATGATTGAAATAACCACAAACGATCGTAAATACGACTGTACGAGATTACAATCAAAATTGGGTATCCTAAATTTTATCGTAAAAATAACATCCACATTTCTCAAGCACCTGCATCACACGTACCACAATTTTTCCATCTCACTTATCATTCTCAGATATGTACGTTGATGCGTGGAGAAAATCATTACACTCGAATGTAAAGTACATATTATACCTACTTGAAAAGATGTCGATTATTCTCATAATTAACCATAGTATGTGAAACGTGTTCGTTCTTTATTAAGATATTCAAAATGTAATTAACATTTTCATAAAATATTCGAAGCGTTTATTTCATTTTACTTTTAAACGAAATTTTCATCATTTTAGAGATTCTTAAGCTCGCAATCGGATTTTCCAGGTATCGAATGACTTTTACAACTGTACTTGGGTTAATGCCTCATTTGATCGTAAAATTGAGTTTAATCAAACTGCTTCTCCCTTGAATTGTATTTTAAGATGGAAAAATTAAAGGAAAATAAAGTTGGAATTAGGAAATTAAAATTTATTGATCAAAATTGATATTTCAGAAGGAAAAGTTGAAAATTTTTTCCTCTCATAAAATTAATAAGACTTGAATTTTGAGCTGAAAAAATCAAAGAAACATCAAGCTCAAATTGGAAAATAATGAGCCTGGATATAGAAACCACCCTTGGAGATCAAAAATTCGTTTTTGAGTTGGTACTAATTTTGGGATTTTCAGAAGGAGGAAAATCAAGAGGAAACGTTAACTCAAAAACCAATTTTTGACACCTAAGGATAGTTTCTATATCCAGGCTTACATATTTCAAAGTGGCAAATTGGAAATTTTTCATTTATTTTTCCTTTCAACAACTTTCCGTCATCATGCATCGATACCATGCTCACGAGTCACGAATGAAAAAAAATCATATAGAATTATTGACCATCCATTATTCTGTTTCATAAAATGCACCTAGTATCTAGTTTCTCATTTTTGAAGCAGCAGTAATTTTTCGAAAAGAAAAATGAAAAGTAAACTATCTATGCTGCAAAACGTGAAAAATTTGGAAATCTGGTGAAATAATGGGAAAGAAAGAACGTAATATTTTATTTTCAGAAAATATGAAAAAACAAACCGGTACCACCTATTGAGCTACAAAAAACTAACAGAAACGGAAATGATTATCAAAAAGATCAAATGACCAAAGCTCAAATTATAACAGTTTTTTTTGGGGGGGGGGGGGGGGTCAGACTACTAGGTCTATCAGCCCATGTCAGTGGAAGTGAAAAAAGTAATGAATTATAAACTGTAATAGTTTCTTTAATTTCTGATTTTAAAATTTGGAAACTCTTTGTTTGATAACTATTTTTTTCACGCTGATTTTGAACCATTAAATCGTGTAATTTTCCACAAAAAAACACTTTCTTTCAACAGGGACAATGTGCCCGAATTTTTTACTCCCCCTCCCAAAAAAATATATATAGGTACCTATTTTCATTGAACAATTGTCATTTTTTGCTTCTATTATACTCCCCCCTTCATGTCACCCTTTAATGACACTTCCTCTGAAACTTAAATAACTGCTCTTATTGTTCGTCCACAATTTGATTTTTTTTAAATAAATTTTTAGGCTAATATTTTTTTTTATCAAATATTGACTTGTTACTCCAATTTTTTCATTTTTGAAAAGTATTACTCGTATTCATACGAACCCTTTCGTTTCACTACTTTTGAGCGGTACATCTCCTTGAATGAGTGGAGATCATTGATACGAAGTCAAATCGAATAGCAGAATGGGGAGAAACTAGTGAAAAAATCTCATTAAAAATAATCAAGATTTACTAAAGATTATTCAGCAAAATTCACTAAAATCTGTAAAGAATTTACTGAAAAACAATAAAATTTACTAAAAATCAGTAAAAATGAAAAATCAGTAAAAATGAAAAATCAGTAGGTAACAACTGATTTTTTAGTCAACTCAGACATCGATCCCAGAAGTGCAGTGATCCCAAAAGTCAACGAAAATTATCTCTCCTTCTTCTTCCAAAAAGATCCACCATTTCCTCAACAAGCTACCTCCCTCACAATGAATAAACACACAAAATTTTTCAAGGAGTTGCATCGCACTTTGATGCGTTGCAGAATGCACTTGGATACTTTTTGAAAACGCTGCATTATTTTAACAGATATTAAAGAATGAAGATCTTCGACAGTCACGTCATAATGCCAGATATATTACAATTTTATGAAACATATTCAAAAGCCATTATTTTATGTTTTTCTTTTTTCTTTCCGTTCATTTTTTTCAGAAAAAATCATACTTTCCCAAACAATACAAAAAGGTAATAGTATCTAATCGATTTTCGAAAAAGCAAATAAATACATAAGTAAGAAATGAGGAAGCCATGCCTATTTTGGGAAGATAATTCCAATCTGAGGGACATATTGGAAAAAAAGTTTCAAAGTCCATTTACTTTGAAAAAAAAACAGGACCATCACCAGGGGTGCCGAGATCCCCTAAGCTTTTGAATACTTACCCCCAATTTTCTCAACCTCCTTATTTTCATACCTCCTGATTTTTTCGTGACTCTCAATAACTATAAAAAATTAATCGTTCTACCTCGTTTTGGTGCTGTCCCTGGTCCCTAAATCATGAAAACTTAATTTTTTAAAATCATCAGTGACGTTCCGAAGGCATTTCTTCAAGAGGAAGGTGCAGGAGGGTAAAATCTGTGAAAATCCCAATTCCGATTTTCAATGTTCCCAATTATATGATACGTACGTCTTTTTGAAAAGAGGCGTTTTCCCCAAAAAAATCTTGTTGAGGACTTGGTCCTCAAGAATTTAGGTTTCTCGGCACCCCTGCCACTCACCCCTACCAATTTTTAATGAAGAATTGCTCTTTAAGAATTTATACCTTCACTGGACGTCTGACTGATAAAAAATGAGAGAAACAGTGGCGTATCTAAAATGAGCAACTCAAAGAGACACAGGGAGGCAAGGTTTCTAGATGAAAAATATCTTTCCTTGAGAAGAGAGAGAGGAAGGATAGTGCTTCATCGATCAATTAGGAATCTCTTTTGGGAAGGTATGAGGAGACCATCCCTTCCCTGAACTTTCCCACAGTTATACCAATATAGAGAATAAATACTTTTTAATTTGGATTAGTCTGATATTTTTAATGAATAAGAACTTTATTTAAATGAAATTTTATTGAAAAACTCTGAATGAGGAAATCTATACGTATTCGTAAGGTGTCTTAACCTAGAACGTCACGATTCAAAATCAGTTTATCAAGGTCGAATCATTGAGAACAATTGAAAAATTTACCTTAACTTGCCACAATAGCTCTGTGTGATATTGAATTCCCAAAATTGTATTTTCACCTTCACTAAAACTTCATTATAAGTAGGTATTTACAAAAGGACCTAGAGTCTTTAAATGCAAAAAATTCAAGAATACAAGATACCTACCTATAGGTTTTCTATCTTCAATATCAAAATTCTCAATGATTTGAAAATGGTTCAACAAAACCAAAAAATTAATCATGAATATCTTCCGACCACCAAACACCTCGGATTGAAATTTCAAACTTCATTACCTGAAGATCCCCCCCCCCCTTCAATAAAATGATCAAAATTTTGATCAGTTAAAAAAAACTAAAATATTTACCATTTTACCTACCAACCGACTGACGAAAATGGAGAAAAAAGTTATCTACCGCATATAAAATAACACGACACTCAACTTGGAACCATTAAGTTTTCTCAGAATATCCAACCAAGCCATCTATTAGGTAGATACCTTTGAATACCTAATAACAACGCTCATTCAACTATAATCGAATATCCCGTACGAAAACGTCGAGAAGATACTTAAAACTGGTAGTAAGCTCGAATCAAATTATCTGACGCACGCACTTAAATTCTTAACTACTGACTATAAAACGGTCTGGGAAGCCGAACATAGTACTCGTAAGCTAAAATTACTACGTAAGGTCTTCTAAACTCTACATATTCCTTAATTTTTAATCAGCCAAAGAGACATGGAAATAGGGAACAATGTACAGAGCTCATTTTACTACCGCATTTGAAACTTTGAAAACGTCGAGTTTTGAGGATTTACAAAATTAATGATAAATTATGGATCAAAATTCGAGTTGATGGATTTTCCATTCTTAGCTCTTTCCAGCCTTATTTATTTCATTCGACCAATTTTTGTTGATTATTTCATTCAAAAAAGGACAAAAAATTGATTTTTTGATCAGATCTGACCAGATGCCTACCAAATACACATTAGGTTATTGATCATTACATCATATAACTTCAATAAATCAAGATGAAAACCCAGATACCGCGACTGTTCACCTCAAGCAAAATTTTATTCAAGAAAATCTACGAAAAAAACGCAGACACATTTCCACTCCAGCGAATGACCGTCATAGACCTTGAATTTCGCACGTTATCAATGAAACGCAATCGTACTCTCTAGATAATGAAAAATTACATAAATAAATCATACCTTGCAACGAGGAAAAATAAACAAATCCAAAGATGGCCAAAACGAATAATTTTTTTGGCATCGTAGCGTTTTTTGTCACGTAAAAACAAAACCATAAAAAATTAAAAAAATTAAAACAACTATGCGGACATAACGAAATTTTTTTTCGAAAAAAACTGATAAAATTAACAGTTACGAAACCGAACGAAAAACACTATCCGAACGTTCGCGGCCGGTTGCACAAATAAAATGACGTTTTGCACAGAAAGTATCAACCTACTGACTCCATTTCCGAGATCAAAACTCCGCTCTCTAAGCATCTCCGGTTCCATCCTCACTACCACTTCTCCGAAGTACAAACGCCGTCGGCTTACAGTATCACGCATTTATCCGACTGTTTTTTCATTCCGTTTATCTTATTGTTGGACTATCGAATAAAGTGCGGAGAAAATTGCTCATATAGCTTTCGAATATGGACAAAAATTCAGCGCAATTGAAGGGGAAAAAAATTAATTTCAATACCGCGCGTTTACGGCTATTAACATAAGAATGAAAGTAAGCTTATTACCATGGTGAAAAAAGCATTTTAAAAGCATACTTAATTACTATAAACAGGCGATTTTTTTGATCTGTATGCGATTCACTCTCGCGTGCAGCTTGATATCATTCTTTTTATTTTTATTTATTGATTACCTATACTCGTTCTGCCTATAAAGACATAATGAGTTCATATAAATTTATATACAACTACGTAAAACATACATATGCATTTCGTATTTATGATTATTTCATCGGATGCGTTTCAATATGGTCGCAGCTTGAGATAATACGTGCTTTGGAGAACTTCGACCGAGATCCGAATTCGTTGAGTTTGAGTAATTACCTATATTTTATTGGGATTTTAATTTGTCAAATTGAACGGATTTTGTGGCATAGTTTTTGGGTACCTATCTACTGAAATTTTTCAAATCAGTTCGTAACTCGAGTGATCTTTTTTCGAAAAACGAATTTTATCAAATTTATCATTCCAAAACAGTGATTTCATAAAGGTTTTTTTGAAAATCAGGTTCGAGTGCATGGAAAAAAACATTCAGATCTCAAAAATATTTCATTCAAAAAATTGTGATTTTTTTTAAAATGGAAACGTTTACTGTTGAGGGAAAAATTGCAGAAAATGTCAACCAAATCCAAAAATTTTAATTTTACTTTTCCTTCTTCCCTCAGTGCTCAACTCAATATTTCCAGGATTACACTCAAATGCTTCAAGATAGGGAGTAAAAGTAAAAACAATATCTAATAGAATTTAAAAGCTACAGCAATGTTTGCCTCGAATCATTTTATCGAGTTTATTTTTATGATGTTTCTTGGAAATGAAAAATTCTCAGAAAATTACGAAATTTACCAACATGAAAACTAGGTAAAGCGTTGATTTATAATATTAGGTAGGCAGCTAGGCACCTATTGAAATATACATACATAAGTTTTCGAGAGATCGGCGGGTTTAGAAGCTCATCTAAGATGAACTGAGACAGAGAAAGCATCGAAGGCTCTATTTTCCCAAGATTTCATTCTGTGAGGGACCCCAATTCCCTTTCAAGAGGACATATGTAAGAATCGAAGACCTAAATTGAAAAAATGTTCATTGAACCGATATCAATAAACTCTAAACACTTTTCCAGAACGAAATCACCAAAAATCAAACCATTTGCATAGATGAAACAACTATAAAAAATCATCTTGAAAAAAAATTAAGCGAATCAAACTTTTTTCAACAAAAAAAGAAACAAAAAACGAATCAATTTCAAAAACAACAAGAACAAAAAAATCAAACCATTCCTCCCCTCTCATAAAAAAAAAACATTCTCAGAAAATACTCAAGCATTAAAAAAAAATAAATGTATTTCAAAAATTAAAAACAAAAATAATTCCGAAAAAACACAAGTCATTCCATAAGGAATGAAACCATTGCAGAAATGCATAATTAAAAAAACATTTAAAAAATCAAAATCATCTTTATATAGTTCATTATCAAAAAAAACGATCTTCCTAGGGGAAAAACAATCCTACTTGAAATTCAATCATTTTTGAAAGAAACCCAAAATCATTTTTAGTCAAAAAATTCCAGAGTCTACCATAATGAAATTATTCTCCAACAAACACACACAAAATAATTGGCATTAAAAAAACGAAATATTTCAATCAATCAATCAATCAATCAATAGTTTATTTGTAATATATGACATAGCCATTTTTACAATGTCTTAAGTACTATTCTTATATTATACTAGGCGGAGGGGATCATTGGTTAAGTGGAGGGATGGGTGATTTTCTATAGGAGAGGACAAGAACAAGGGTATGGAATATATTACATTAGCTACAAGCCACTTCTTCAATGTTGGGCGAAATTTTTTAAGGGACAATGTTTTGAATTGGTTAGGTAATATCCCTGTAAAACTTTTAAACAACTAAGTAAATCAATTTTAGAAGAAAACCGAAATAATTTTCAAATAAAATTTTTAAAAAGCAATCATTTTTAGAGAAATTTTGCTAAAAACTAAAAAATATTTTTTTAGAAAACACTAAAACCTCAAACTATTTTTGAAAAAATCAATCTTTTTCAGATATGAAAAAAGAATGTTCAGGAAAGAACAAAAAAAACCCTATTTTTGAAGAAAATCAAATTCATTAACAAATAAAATGCTAAAATCGATACCATTTAAGTATTCTCAGAAAAAGCTCAAAAAACTATTTTTTTAAAACTTTTTTAAAAAAAGAACGTAAGTAAGACAATTTCAATAAAAAAATCATTTTTGAAAAAAATAGTGATTTTTAGTTATGGACTTCTCTCCAATAAATTTCTAAAATAACTCTCTAAAAAAACAAATTATCTTTCATAAATTTTTTTTGAAAATTCGAAAAAACAAAAAATGCTTTTTATCTAACAAGAGAGGTATCCCAACTCAAAGTAAAATTTTGAGCCCAAACAAAAAAAAATTAAAGGTACATCATAACAGGACTTCGTACCCAAAATTTCAGGTGCTGAATTTCATTTCTCGATTTTTGGCGAATTTTTGAAATTTCAAAATTACCTCATCGTCTTAAAAAATATGAAAATTTGATCTAATCAACGGAAAAATCTGAAATTTGGTATATACCCTATTTTTGATCTCCCGAGTCGATTGGAAGCGGTTTCGAGACGTTACGGAGCCATCAGAAAATTTTGGAATTTTCCAGCGCTGGAGAAAATCCCATAAAAATGGCCCAAATGCACTTCAGCACCTATAATCGCGGATTATCCATATTGGTGACCTATTTGATCGATTAAAACACAATTTTCCAAAATTCGTAACTTTGAGTTCAAATTCGCATTTTTGGATACCTAGTATGGGCTTTTCGCCAGCGCAGCGCTGGAAAATTTCAAAATTTTCTAGTGGCTTTGAAACGTCTCGAAACCGTTTCCAATCGATTCGGAAGGTCGAAAATAGGGTACTACCAAGTTTCAAATTTTTACCTCGATGTATGCACATTAGGCGAATTTTTCAATTTTTTCCAGAAAAATTTCTTGTCCAAAAATGCAAATTTGAACTCAAAGTTACGAATTTTGAAAAATTGTGTTTTAATCGATCAAATAGGTCACCAATATGGATAATCCGCGATTTTAGGTGCCGAAGTGCATATGGGACATTTTTATGGGCTTTTCTCCAGTGCTGGAAAATTCCAAAATTTTCCGCTTCCAATCGATTCGGAAGATCAAAAATAGGGTATATACCAAATTTCAGCTTTTTTCGTTGATTATATCAAATTTTTATATTTTTTAGGACGATGAGATAATTTTGAAATTTCAAAAATTCGCCAAAAATCGAGAAATGAACTTCAGCACCTGAAATTTTGGGTACGAAGCCCTGTTATAATGTACTTTTGATTTTTTGTTGTTTGGGCTCAAAATTTTACTTTGAGTTGGGGTACCTCCCAGTGGCGGTTTTCCAAGGGAAGTCAGGGAAGTCAAACTTCCTATAATTTTTTCAAAACTTACAATTTTTCTCCACATTAATTTTTTGATAAAATGTGCCTAAAAAAATTGGCAAATTAAATAAAATTCCACCATAAAAAATAGTTCAATTCCTGTTTTTTGAATGTACCATGTATATCCTCAGGAGTTTCGTAGTTATGCGTACCTAAAACGTGTTGTGATATCCTTTGGCATAGCCGATGGCACACGAGATAAATCGAAAGATATGATTAAAGAAGAGAGACGACTTGAGATGGGCATTTACATTACATTTGTTTTTGGTCGTTTTTTTTTTGTTTTTGCTTTTTTCATTTGGTAATTTTATTATCTTCTTTTTGAACTTTTTGCAGTATTTCCAGGTGTGGTGATTTCGCGTATTTTTATTTTCGCTATGGTAAATGAGTGATTTCCAAAAAATTGGTGAATTTGATGATTTTGATTTTAAATATTATAAATTTCAACTGAAAACAACAAAATATTAGGGAAATTGGTAAAATTTCTAGTTTTAAATACAATTCTTTAAAAAATTTTCGCCCTCGCTCCGCTTGGGGTCATCAATTTTTTCATTTTTCTAAAATTTTTTTCAAATTTTCAGTTCAATGTCAAAATTTAAGACTCCTTTTTTATAATATCAACAAGCTTTATGTGCAATTCTAGCAATTTTATGAAAAAAAGACAAAGGGTGATTTTTTGAATTTTTCATCTGGCAATGCTGACGTTTTAACTTCCTCGGATTTTCCCTTTGAAAACCGCCACTGGTACCTCCCTTGTAAGTAAGAAATACGAAACCATTTTTGGAATAAAACCAAAATTTTTCTGTCAAAACTTTAAAAAGCAACGCCATTTCCAAAAATAATTAAACCCCCTTTCATTTTCTGCCAAATTCAACCAAACATTTTTGGAAATACTCGAAAAATTGGACTATTTTTTGAAAAACAAGGTCATTTAAGATAAGAAAACTGGATCTTTCTCAGAAAAACACAAACAATTTCTGAAAAAAACCCAAACTATTTCATTTCAAAAGCCAAAGAAATTAAATAATTCGCAGACATGAACCAAAAAAATTTCCAAAAAACAAGAATTTTCAGCTAAATTTAGCCAGCAATTTAAAAACAAAAATTGAATTGCATTTTCAGAAAAGATCTTCTCTAAAATCTAAAATCTAAAAAAAAACGAACTATCTTTGGAAAAAACACAATCGTTTTCAATCAAAACCGAGAAACTTCGTTATTTTAAAAAGAAAACGTCAAAAAAGCAAATAGTTGCAACTAAGAAAAAAACGAAAAAAAAAAAATCAAAAAAAGAATAATTTTTAGTCAAAAATCAAACAATTTTTTGACCTACGAATCAATTATTCGCAGAGAATCCATACTCCCCTCCAAATAAAAATCATGTTCAGTAAAAAGCGAACCAAATTTTTGAAAAAACTAGTCAAAACCTTTTTAAAAAATCAATTACACAGAAACTCAAAAAAATCAAAATGTTTTTCAGAAAAAAATAACAAAAAAATATCAAATTATATTCAATACTTTTCAGCCCTTAGTTCAAAACAGACATGTCTCTTTTCATATGACAATCATTGTACTCTAAATTGGTCGGTTTTTATGGAAATTCTTTCAATTAAATTTTGGAAATGAATAATTATTATACTTGATAGTTTCGTTTTCATTGGCCACAAAAAATTTTATTCCAACCTCCCCTTTGATCTCACTTGGACATTCAATTAAACCTCCTTGATATTCGTGATGTATCAAGGATTTATTTTCAAATGAAAGTGTTGCTCTTAAACTATTGAATACAAGATCGAACCTTGCTTTGGTGACAAAAAGAACTAATGTAAAACATTCCCCTTGAATCTTATAATCGATTAACCACAATAACATCAACCCAAACTCATAAAAAAGATTCAAAATCATCCAACACTCTACACGACTGAAAATTCCAGCAAACTCCACAACTCGAAAGCATTCTAGCAAATGATAACAAAAAAGAAAAAAAAAACCTAAGCAATATTTTAAAACAGCTTAGTGCACAACGGTTAACCAGTTTCGAGACGATTTTATTCTTCCGCATATACTGAAGAATCCAAGCTGGAATTGTTGACATAACTGTTCGGTAATGCGGGATGAGGTCATTCCACTTTTTATTATTTCTTAAACTGAGAATTTTATGGATGTTTGTATTTGCATTCATTTTCAATAAGACAATGTTCGTATTACCTATAGGTTCGAACCGGTTCCAAGTAGCAAGTACCTATTAATAAACGTGCAAAATCCACTAGCTATACCTAATAATGATTTTTTAATCGACAATTTAAAACATTGTACACACAGGTACACCTCGGTATAACGATCGACTACCCTAAGAATCTCGGAATAAATTTTTATGAAAAGAAAAAAAATGTATCGTAGCAAACGCTACCGTACAAAGGATGGAAACACGATGCCGACGGTTTGTATGTACCTTGTAGTTAGATACGACATCATGAAACATCTAGTTTCATAAGTACTGGTTAGTTACTTGTACTTAGGAAGGTCAATGTCGTTCTTTGAGGGTAGTGACCGATTATATACTTTGCTAGGAATAAAGTTGTGAAATTTATCGAACCGATTGTAGGTATACGACTGAAATGCACCACAGACGCGTAAATTTGAAACTCTGTACTCGTAAAGATTGCGCTTGAAAAATGATCTTGTATTACTCGTTTCTGACCGTATCTTCGTACAAATAGCTGGGTACCTTCTATGGAATATCTCGAATATCATTATTACAGGTTGAAAATATTATGGTGAAAATTTTTCGAAAAATTCCACGCACCGAAATGAGAAGCTTATTCGTATCATTGGAAAGGAAAATACCCAGCGAGAGCATTACTCAATACACCCTGCTGGAATGTGATAGTAACTTTATAGCAGTTAGGACCATAGGTATATAAGATAATCGCACTATAGGAGTGCCGAATTATACGCGTGTATTTTAGGTTCAATAATTCAATCTCATTCGCTAATTTGAAAAGCGAAATGTACACATAAAGCTAGTTACTTTCTTTTTATTCAATAATTACGACTATAAATGCGCCTTCCATTCTAGTTTAACATTATCAATAACTCGAGGCGATGAGAATGCATTTTTCATTTTCCAAACTAGATTTTATTATACCGATCGATAATCGTTATGAATGCTCGATCCCACCATTCACCTGCAGACACATTTTCAATTTCGTTACACTCCCGAAAGGCAACTCGATGTACCTACGTGATTGAGTAATTTTAATTTTTAAATACCGAATTCTACGTACCCCGATCTTCGAGTAATCAACATTTCACCTAGGTACCTATCTCCCACAACTAATCAGTCTCTCGTATCCGGGCGCGGAGTTTATTCATTGTTTTTGAGAAATTTCTATACGCGGAGAAGTATGTCAAAGAAAACAGGATTTTTTTCCCTTCTAAAACCATAGTGCAACGATTAAAAGTGAATCTGAAGCTTATTGTTTGTGAATTAATACGTACGACTAATAGGTACTTATTTTTCATACAATCGAATCACTTTCGATATTATTTTTATCTCGTGCAAGTGATTATAATATTCCAGCTGAGTTATTTATTCAATCTAAACATAAGCTCGCCAGGAAACAGTTAGGTAAACTATTCAAAAACGCGATTACGTCGAGAGAAATTTTCTACTTATAATCATTATGCCTTCATTACACTCATGGTACCACAAGTCAACTAAATACAAATTTAGATACGATCGACTCTTGTTCTTTTGAAAATTCGAAAGTTCGATACTTGATAAGTTCAGATATGGATGCATCTGTCTATTTACAATATTCGAGGGTTTATAGCTGAATACATAGGTGATGTGAGCCCCTGCTTGGATTTTTTTTTCATTGATGGCGAGAAAAATTCTAAGAAATATTTTATTCTTTCACGATTTTTCAATTTTTTTGAGTATTTTATCGTTGGAAATTTTCGTTCTTTGGTAAATAGTTACATCTTTAATGGTGAATTTGAAAAAAAATGATAATTTTTTGTTCCAAATATCAGTGGACGCCAAACTTTAAACTTCTCAATTTGAAAAAGTTTGAGAATCAATTTCGAAGTTTTTTTTTCTCTTTGAAAAATTACAAGATCGTTGAGCAAGCTTTCAATTTTTTTCAATTTTCAAGAATTTTAAAATTCAGAATCTGTTTTTTTGGAGTTCTGAAAATTTTCAAGGTTTGAAAAATGTAGAGTCGTTCTCCAAGACCTTTTTATCGTCACTTGAAACTTTTAAAATGAAGAAGAAAAAGTCGACCACTATTGGAAAATTGGTAAACGGTTTTCTCTGAATCTGAATCATCTAAATTTAGTGAAATTCTGTTTTTTTAGGTTACCTAGTAAAATGCGTCTTATTGAAAATCGGTGATTTTTGACTGATTTTTTAATGAATTCACTATTTTTGTCAAAAAATTACTCATTTTTCGTAAAGTTCATTTAATCGATTCAAAAAGGAAGAATTTCACCAAATTTGACAGATTCAGGTTTTGAGTGCCAGTTTACGTACGTACTCTCTCATTTTTAAATCAGTGAAATTTATGAAAAAACACTGAAAAACAGTCAGAATTGCAGCACAGTAATAAATCAGTGAACATTTTTTCACTGAAAGCAAGTCAGTGAAAGAAAATCGCTGGAAATCAGTGAAAATTCACTAAAAACTCGGCCAAATTCTTTGAATAATCAGTATAAAGTCACTGAAAATTAGTGAATTTCACTGATTTTTCCTGTGCTGCAATTATGACTGTTTATCAGTGACTTTTCACTGATTCGGAATAAGAGAGCACCTATAAATTGAATGTGTCACAACAAAAAGGGCATAACTCAGTATATGTCCTTTTTGATGCGACAAGCGATTCGTATTCTCTGAAGTTTTCTCTATCGAATGAGCCCCCTCCCTCCTTCCAATATGTTTTCCTCGAAGAGTTACGGCGTTTTTAAAATGTGAAGTTCGCAATTTCGGTACCTACATTACATGTTTGATTTTCGAGAATTTGCGTAATGTTTAATTTTTTCACTGTGCAGATGATTGTAAAATTTTAAAATTTCAATGAAGTATTTTTTTAGTTAATTTTTCATCATAAATTTGAAAAAATAATAAAATTTGTTCAGAATGTATTTTTAGCATTTTTTTGTAACTAAGAAAATGAAAAAAAAGTTGTGATTTTTCAAAGTGCGATATATCCGCTCCCTGAAGATATAATTTGAATTTTTTTTCACGAAAATGTTCCTTTTTTCATTCTCTTCAACTTTTGTATGAAGATTTTTTTTAAATTTTCACTTCCGGAAAAATTATACGTCATCAAACGTAGAAGGGTCGAAATGAAATTTTGTCACAACAAAAAGGACATATAACTCAACCTTTTGTTTTCAATATAGAAAAAAATAAAAAAGATATCTAATGATGGGTGAGCTGTTTTCTTGTAGCAAAAAGATGAAATTTTAAGGTAAAATTTTTTCCCCAGCTCAATTCCTTAATTTAGTAAGTATTAAAAAAAAGTATACTCAAACTTCAATCGCGATTTCCCCAAAACGCCATTTTTTCTATGTCCTTTTTGCTGAAACACGTTCAATTTTCCCATCACATCATTTCACTGATTTTATAGTTCTAAAATCCAAAAATTAAAAATCAGATCTTACTCCAGTTCTAAAAAGTTAAATTTTCGTTTACAAATGGGAAAACAGTTCATATCTTTTGGTCAAAAAAAACCATAAAAACTGCGATTAATTTTTCAATGAATCTCATCGTTACAATTTTAATAATCAGACATATAAAAACTCAAGCACAGCAGCATACCTTCCTAATTTACAATTTACCGTTCGAATACGAGTAAAATTTCAGACTGCAAGATAAATTTATAAGATTAGCGATCGCACATACGATCTACGATGATGCAACTGCTCAACCAGTCGCATTCGCGAGTCGTGCCCTTCAATGAATTCGCTATCCACATCCGCAAAATCTTCATCAAAATACTCCGATCACATTGAAGTCAATTCTTGGCCAATTTTTTGCCCCGGCCTTTAGAACAGCAAACGGACCGACGACGTTCCGCTATAAACACACGCTGTGAATCGTTAAAGATGATTCATTACACCGATAAGCGAGCATATAACAGCGTTTATGATGCAGCATTTATTTCGATAACTTTACTAGATCAACTTTAAGCCAGATAATGTATCAAAAACTCATTTTCACAATTAGTCGGCAATTAAGCGACGTATTCGTTAAATCGTGTGAATTTCGATGGCGATACGTTCGACTTGTTTATTACATTTGCTTGGCGTTCAATTAAAATGAAAAGAATTAGGTAGGTCTTGGATCTTGATTTTGAAAAGATTATTTCGGATAATATTTAAAACGCGATTATTTATTTTTCAGCGTTTTTTCGAAGTATAACGGGATATAGATTTGGCTAGGGTGCTTGGTCTATTTTTATGTTCGAAGTACCTATGATTTCAAAATTAAAAAAAAAATCAATAAGTTGTCATTTTATTCCGCGATGTGACAGAAAATTCAATTGAGATCCGAACATAACCCCTTTGAAATGAAAGATATGCAAAATGTGCTTAAGTACCTAAGTAACCTTAATGAGCCTGGGGATACCTATTACCTTTTATTTTATATCTTGGACCAACTTCTCAAATTTTCAGCTCATTTTAAAATTTTACTTTAAACCAAATTTATTAGAAACTTTTTTAGTTTTTTTTGTTTGGTTGAGGCCCATTTTCTCACCACAGGCACAGACAATCGTATGATTATAGATGAAGAAGGATAGTTCTCCTCTACCCCCCCCCCCCCTTGCAGGTCATACACGAATCCCTATCCAGAGATGAATTCTAAAAATTAATAATTTCCTGGTTCATTCTACATAAATTCAAATCAAAAATGAAGTCAAATCTTCGATTTTGTCCTTGACGGTTTAATGAAATACAATAACCACCATCATTTCCATCCTAACTCTCGAAGGGGGTGGAGGTGGACCTGTTAATTTTTGAGGAATTGCGGGTTTTTGCCGAACTATCCAACTTTGAAGGCTTACATCTAGATATCGATTGTATTCGAAGGAAAACTGTTTGCGGGCTTGAAAAGAGAATTTATAGGAGATTCAAAAACTATATTGTCACAGGGGGACTTGGCCCGCCCGTTCCCCGCCGTCATGGTGACGTGTGCGGCGGGAGGATCGAGGTGCCGTAACCGGCAGCGCGGTAGCGTCGTTGGGACAACGAGGCAACCGGAGAATCAGTGCCTGGCTGGCTTCCGAGAGAAACGGATCGTTTCTCTCGGAGCTACGCGTGGGTGCTATTCGAATGCGTTTTCACCGTGTAAGTTAAATGTTGTTTAGATATTTCAGTTTCAATGTTGTTTAAAAGTAATAAAAGTTGTTTATAAAGTTCAAAGTTTCAATGTTGTTTATCAGTGTTATGTTCGTATACGCGGATGGGTTCGAAACCATCCGAGGTATTCTTAGGAGGGACTCGAATCGAGTCCCCGAGGGAACTTAGTCCTACTGACGAGTGGGGCTACTTTTCTCATTGGCGCCCGTACGTGCGTAGGCTTTCGTGGGCTGATCACCCACAAAGGAGGCCGAAAAACCCCCCAAAGGGAGCTCCAGTCTGTGCGCTGGAGACCCGGGGATGATGTCCCGCCGTCATCCCTCTAGCAAGTAAGTGTTGACTATTTCGTTAAGTTCGCGTAATAATTAAGCTTTGTTAACGTAAATGTGTAAGTGTTATTTATTTTCTAGTTTTGTAATTTTTAAGAAGTGCGAAATCGCGAAATATTAGTGATCTTTCTAAGTGCGTGAAAAAGACCGCGAAAAAATAGCAGCTACGTGACTAGAAGCGCATGTCGATTCGGCAACGCTGCTTCGGCCACGCGCAGCTCTGACCCCACTCTCGCATTCCAACGCGCCGTCAGTCGCAACGACAGACAGCAGCGGAGGTGAGAGGAGCGAGGAGGGGCTGCTGCGGCTGCCACCGCTGGCGCGGCTGCGACTCGCAGCCGACGGTTACAGAGCAACGAACACGTTCCTCATTCCAGTTATTTCCGAGCTACCGATCGCATGTCGTATCTGACGCTGTCTGTTCTCTCGCATCAAGATTTTTTCCTGTGCTTTCAAGAATTCGATATTTTCGTAAGAATTTCTAATAGAAATTACTCAACGGTGTACAAATAAACGATACGTTATATTTATACATTGTTTAAGCGTTTACGCTCAGACACTTGGCGATAAACTTCGCACATTTATTTGTCAAGTAACTCAATTAATTCCATAGAAGGATTAATACGACTTCACAAGTGAATATTGTAATTCACTATTACTGAACAGTAAGATTTTAATACTAAATACATCGCATCGATATAGGTAGATATTAATTTCAGTTCAAAAACAAGTTGATTCGAATACGAATCAAAGTAATTTAAGCAAGTACATCTTGGAGATCTACTGTTTAGATTACGTGCGAATTGCATCTTGGAAAAGTCGTTTCGATTTTATACAGATAGCAATTTGTACACGTTTTCAATTTGAACATTGGAATAACTCGAACACGAATTATTCTGACGTATTGAATAAGAATAAATTAATTCAATATAGAATTAATCCGACTACCACAAGTGAAACTATCAGTTTCACTGGACAGTGTAAATTTAATTCCAAGAAAATCAGTGTGATTTCCACCGATATTATTTTAGACACGTCCTGTCTCAGTTTGGAAAAATTTCAATCAATTCGATAATCGAATTAGTTTGAATTTTTTCTCAAATAAATCTATAAGATTTATTATTAACAATAGGTGCAAAAGTTGATTAGGAATAAATCGCAGCGATTTATACACGTATCAACAGGGGCACGTATTTTTCCTAGATTATATTTATTTCTAAGTAGAAATAAGATAATTTTAGCTACGAGTGAATCTGTAGAGATTTACACAGTGCAAACCCAGTGCCTGAATAAATCGTACGATTTACACAGGTACAGGTTTGAACACGTCACGAATAGGAATTGTAGTTAATTCTGAATAGAATTAATACGATTTTCTATATTTCTAAGTATTTCTGTAAGATATATTTTTCGCATCAAAATATAGTAAAAATAAATTGCTACAATTTGTGTAATTTTATTTTCTACTCACGTCTCAATAAATAAATCTGATTAGGCTTATTTATTTCGTCTCAAACAGAGTCTGATTTAGGCAAATCTTACAGGTTTATACACGAATCAGTATTCTGACACGTCAAAGCGATAACGTGACGTATTTCGAACGGTAGAAGTTGCATCGGCCGATGTCTGGTCTAAACCAACCTGACGAAGTACCACGTAGAACATCGCTACGTATTGCTGACCGAAAAGCGGGTAAAACTACGATTTTTACACCGCCAGTGGTAATTAAAAAACAGCGCAAGAAAAGGATGGCGTCGAAAAACGACAAAAACCTGGAAAATCAGATTGGTTCGGAGCCTCTAATAGAATTCCCGGATCAATCTGACACCCTTGCGCGAAATGGTACGTACCAAGCTCCGCCAGTACCGCCATTCTCCAGGATGGGTACGCCGATGAGACCTGTCCAGATTCAGGACGGTTCAGACGCCGACTCTGAATCCTACACGGAGGATGAGGCGGACAACACTCTAGTACCTAATAGGTCCGACAGTCAGTCCGCTACAATTCAACGAAATCTGTCAGATTTCTTTAACAGAATTGAGCCGTACGAAGGAGAAGGAAGCATCGACACGATGCAACCACGTCACCATAGTCTCAATGCATCGAATACGATGCAAAGAAACGTATTCAGCGTTACCGCTGAGGTACATGCCAACGACGCATTAGGCGAGGCGCGTACTACGCGCCTAATGAAGTCGTTATACACAGACCAAATTGTTATTCCTCCCAGGACGACCTACTCATTGAACAGGCATCTGGTAAGTGGCACTGACAATTACTCTCAAAATCCGGAACGGATTACAGCACCACCTGGGACTGCGTACCTGATGGGTACGCAATCAGGTGTGCAAAATTCGTTAGCAACGATAGGTATACCAACTAGCGAAATACGGGGTACGATCGACACGACCGTAAATCCACCTAGGTGGATACCTACCGCGCCGGCAAAAACTGTAATAGGTACCAGCCAACAGATAGGTACTCCCTGGCCGGAACCCACATACCGATCAGCGGGTATGGGAATGCCGAGGGTACCTTTCAGGCCAAATCCGCTGGCGAGTACGCCACAGCGGCAAATGGTTAGGCAACCGATGAATCGAGTCGATGACATCGCAAGTAGCACCGCATCGCTAACGATGCACCGCACAGTACCTAGCGCGGTAACAACGGCCGGGATAACCTACTCGACTATGAGTAGGCCAACGGCACAGGCGTCGACCGCAACGGTAACGACCGCCTACATACCGATTATGACAAGTACAGCTGCGTATGCGCAGCGACCGCAGAGTACTGTATTAGGAGACGGACTCCAGGTCCCGTTGCGGACGCAAACGCTCGCAACGGGTCATGGGGCACCCCTATCCGAAATACACGGGGCAACTGCTGACTCTCACAATCTTTCGCCGAGTGAACGCATGTTGCACGAACTAACGCAGTCCGTGCAATCACTGCGAGGGTGGATAGAGAAGGAGAACAGCAGTATGCACGCCAAGTACGCCAACGTAGATCAGGTTCTACAAATGCAGAACCGGACTCTACGTGAGACTACGAATGCAGTCCAGGGCCTGATGAGCGGATCTCAAAGATCGGTGCCACAGCCCCTGAACCAGCAACAACTTAGTGACCTAGCTGAAGCTCTTCGAATCGAACAGCTCGAAAATGCGTCGTTACGACAGCAGTTAAGCACGAGTCACCAGCATGCGATGGCGCATGCTAGCGACAGCGAGGGCTACCGCTCAAACGCTGACCGCGATAGGCGCGGCCAGCGCGGATTCCGACGCAGCCGAAACTCCCATCCCAGTGATGCTGAGTCCAGCCACGAAAGGGACGGGGGAGAGCGGCAACGAACCGGAATGCGCAAGGGACTCCCCGGTACGGTGGAGACCTTACGAGCTAATGGCATCGTTTTCTCCGAAATTGACAGACACCACCCAATGGAGTTCTTAAAGAGCTTTGAAGCATATATGTCGCAGACCAACATCGTTGGTGCGCAGATGTGCGTGGTGTTCTGTGGAGTAATCGACATCAACAAGAACTGGGCAAGAACCCACCGCACTATCTTGAAATGGTCAGTATTGCGTGCAGCATTTCTGAAAGAATTCTGGGCGCGCAGGGACCAAGCAGCTGCTAGAGCTCATTTCCCTGAGGAGCTAACTCAACACTCGACATCGAGGGAGTTAATCCAATACGTCCGCAGGTGGCTGCACACCATCGCAACGATGGACGCAGTAACCGAACTGGACGCCATAGATATGATAATGCAGAAGCTGCCTATGGATCTCCGGGTACGCATACCCAGAGAGGATAGGGAGGATCTGGCTCGGTTCGAGGAAGCCCTCATCATACTAGAGGACGAGCGAGACGCTCTGCCTCAATATAAACCTCCAGTGGTCGTGGCGAGGACTCAACCGGTCACACAAACGCCCGACTTCCAACAGCAGACACGTCGCAACGACGTAACTCCAACCTACAAACCACAGGCAAGGTATACGCCGGTTTCGAACACGAACCCGCGTAATACCCATCAATTTGTCCTGAAAGAGTATGGGGATGGGAGGAAAGTCATCGGACCGAATCCCAACCAGAAGCATACCGTACCGAAGCCGACAACGGCTCCGTACACGCCGAAGCCCCCGCCACCACCAGCCATGGTATATTACCTTGAGGGAGTGGTAGGCGAGGAGAGCCCGGTAAACTACGTCTACGATGACGAGGTCAAAGACCTCCAAGAAGTGACGGTTGTACCTGAAAGCCAGGATGGCGGACAGGGAAACTAGAACGACTAGGGGGCACAGGGCAACCAACTAGTCCTAAAGCAGTCGTAGCACCCACCCTGAAAGGAAGGGTGCTAATCGGCGACGGATTAGCCCACTACATGGCACGTAAACGGATAGACGGTACCAAAATGGTACTGCCTGGCTATTTACGTAGCCGTATTTCGATAGACAATCTCGCAACTGAGATTGAGAAATACGACTTTCCAGGAAAGCACGAAGCGATAGTAGGTGCGGGAACGCTTGAACTTAATAGTTCAAACAAGCCCTACGAGAAAATTGAACTGGAGTTGTATAAGATGCTAGATGCACTTTTCAACAAAGGATTCAAGAGCGTCGCTATCGTGTTTCCACTGGTTCTACCGAAAACGGCAGACCAGAAACCAACAGACCTCGCTCGCTATCGAATGTATAGGTCAATGTATAAGAAACTGGAGGGAGACCCCAGAGTTAAAATCTGGAGTCAAACCAGCCTAAAGTTTCTACGGACCGAAACTGTTACCAACGTAAGCGGCGAACGTTACGCTCGTCCCGCGGTTAACAGTAAGTACCACCTTTTACCGGATCTAAAGAAATTCTTCCTCTCAAAAGGGGTAGGGTATTTTGTGGGAAACTCCATGTACCGCGAAGTGGCACACAGTCTTCTCAAAGAAATTGAAAACCACACCGCTACGACGACTGCGTCGGAAAAAACTGGACCCCTAAAATTACCCTACCAGGGAAAAGATTTCAGAGTAACGAGTACGTCTGGACTCCGAACCATGTATAAGAATGGACCTCGAGCAGCGAGGGGACCTCCAGCGTACTCTAGACCGGAGAAGCCAAAACAGACGGCGATTACGCCACTCAGTCTGTTACTACGTACAGAATCATCCCTCGATATCGCGGAGGTGATACGTACAAAGGCCTCGGACCCGATATCGCCTGTCGATGTCGGGCAAGCGACGCCTACACAGGCCTCGGACCCGACACCGTCCGTCGATGTCGGGCAACCGACGCCCACCAAGGTCACTACCCCAACATCGGCTAACGATGCTGGAGAGACAGTACCTAAGAAGGCTTCGGGTTACACATCGCAAAACGATAGTGGACACGAATCTTCTACAAAGGTCGTTCCTACAGGGGCAAAATTGCGAAAAAGGCGCAACCCCAAGCGGAAAAAAGTTACTTTCGCAATGATGGCGAACGTGGGCGTTGAGTCGCCAACGTCTGACTACGAGTCCGACACCGCACCCACGTGCTACTCGGATTTGGAATCGGACAATGACGACCAACCACCTACACGTGACCTATATACGTCGACCGGGACCGACACGGATACCGCGGCCTGCGTAACGCAGGTACACACAGTAGACAACGTCGAGAACGCGAGCCTCACTTACGATAACGTAAGTGAGCAAGTACGTCGACAGATTGTAACAGCTGACACCGTCGACCCGACGTGTGCAGTGCAATTAGACTATCCGGACACGAAGTTAGCGGCGCAACTCGATACGGGTGCGCTACCCAACGTAATTTCGAAGCCGCTAGTTGAAATTCTTACGCGTAGGAGCGACAAGAACATTAGATACATATTGTTGAATCGGCCCGTCATCTTAAAGATGGCGAATGGGGCACTGGCCAGAACGATGACGCATCTGGTCCAGATTACCTTCCGGTTTAACGGTGTCCTAATGGAAATGCCGTTCTTCATCATGGACGTGCCGGGTAAAATTTTTATCATTGGGCGTCTATCGATGAAGGAATTAGGCATAGACGTGGATCAGCAAGAGGGCATCGCATTCTGCCGAATTCCCGGTAAGAAGCGAGCGGTGCTCAAGTTTCTTGAGCAAGGATCCTATCAGGATGCAGAAGTCTTTAAGTTCGAGCCTCTCAAAGAGTACGAGCATGAGACTGTGCATGTGACCAAGAAATACTCCAATATCGACCAGCGATTAACGCTGGAAGAGGAGGAGTTGGACGATGGACCGGAACGGTTCCTCAAGAAGCTTCGTAACGATCTTCAACAGGCAGTTCGTAAGAATCTGATCACGCAAGAACGTGCGGACAGATCTTACGAACGAGTATCGAAGCTTAAGGATGTTTTCAGTCGGTACCCCGGTGAATTCACTGGAAAGGCCGTAAACTTTGAGTTTAACACTGAAAAGGACCACTTTAAGAAGTGGCGTGGCGAAAAGTATCGCCCTCCAAACAAACTTAAGCATTTGATCAGACGGACGATTAAGTTGATGCTCAAATTGAGGATCATCAGACCGTCCAAGTCCAGATACATAAATACGCTCGCGCCAGTTCTAAAAAAGAACGGTGAGTTGCGTTTATGTCTCAATGCAGACGAACTGAACCGTCACTTGAAGCGGCTTCTTACAGAACCGCGCGAAATCGAGGACATAATACACAGCACGAATGCGCGCTGGTATAGTACCTTAGATTTCGTCGCCGCGTTCTGGCAGATTCTCCTATCAGCAGAATCACGCCAGTTCACAGCGTTTCAAGTGGAGGGAGCGGTCTACGAGTTCAATGTGATGCCCTACGGTATCAGCATTGCTCCGGCCGAGTTCGTAGAAGTCATGAATGAGGTGATACCGGTGGGTACACCCGGAGTTCAGACCTTCGCAGACGATGTTCTGATCACCGCGGACACTTTTGACGAGATGGAGGACAGAGTCGTCAACATCCTCGAAGTGTTACGTCAGCATGGCCTCAGACTCAATCCAGAGAAAACGTCACTGTTTAAGCAGGAGACGAATCATCTCGGATATCGACTAGCGCAAGATCAAATCGCTAAACAGAGCGACAAGATCAAGAAGTTTGATGACTTCAAGTGCAAACACACCAAGAAAGGTCAGATAGTTTTGAAAGATAAGAAGGAAGTCCTCGCTTTAATAGGCCTTACAGGTCTATACAAGCGGTTCATTCCTAATTATCAGCAAATCACTGCACCTCTCTACAAGCTGACAGAGAAGGACGAACCGTTCATCTGGTCAGACGAACAGCTCAAAGCTTTCGAGGACTTGGAGCGAGAATACAAGAAAGATTTTCGCCTGCGACAAGTTGACGTGGAACACGATATCTATATAGATACGTGGCTAACTGATGATGCGACGAATTCCGTCGTATATCAGCACATCGATGGTCAGGACCAAATCTTGATGTATACCTCGTATGCTCTCAAGCCTCACCAGAAAAAGTTTACTCTCATCGACCGCGAGATGTTAGGTCTCGTTACGACGATACGTAAACTTAAGTTATGGGTATTTGACATGGACGTACACGTTCGTGCCAATTTATCTCCAATCGTTGACAAGTTTGAAGCGATGATGTCAACTCACCGAAAAGCGGCGAGTTGGATCACCGAACTCAACTGTTTTCGGTTACACTACGACATAAAGAAATCGACGAAGCATTTACAGAGTGTAATGGCTCCGGAGATTACGGTTTATCAATTCGATGTCGAAACCGACGAATTGACAACCAGCCTTCCAGCGTATCCGGTGGAGTGCTCTGCTACCTTCGTGGCCGATTTGATGAAGGCTCTAAAGGAGATACATCATTATCAGCAGAAGGACGAAGCATGCAAAAAGATCTTAAAGTTCTTAACCACGGACGCAAAGGATGAGCCCAATCGGCGTAAACGCCAAGAAAACTGTCGTAAGAAATACAAAGTGGAGTATGACCGCGACGGCCATCCCACTTTGATACGTACACACGAAGATGGGAGAAACGTACCGTATCTACCCACCGTGTTGTTACGAGACGTAATAGACTACCTGCATGACGAATACGGACATGCAGGAGCAGCAAAGACTGAGCAAATCTTCAAACGGTGGTATTTCCACCCGAATGCGTGTTATCGCATACGGGAGATTTGTAATCAGTGTATAATCTGCAAAGTCAACAAAAATTACGTTAAACGAAAGACACTGCAGTACGGCCAGGTCGAAGCGCATCGCATCGCTGACGTACTGTCCGTGGACTTATTCGGACCTGTGGCCCACGATTCCGGGGACCCAGCGTACCTTCTTGTGGCGAAGTGCGTGTTTTCATCTCGCGTGTGGTTGCGACCCTTAAAGGGCGCCACACAAGAGGAAATCATGAAGGCCATGAGAACGGTTATACACTCTATTCAGCCGGAGTACAAGATTGGCAAAGTGATTACCGATAACGGCACTCAATTTGCCAGCAGTACTTGGATAGAGATGCTTAGATCGCATGGAATCAAAGCAGCCTTTACGACAACGTACAACCCGCAGGCCTCCATGGTCGAACGGACCATGAGGATCCTCGGGGATAAGTTACGAGTAAAGATGAATGAGATTCACGATCCATATCAGTCCCATTTTGGTTGGCACGATTTCGTGGAGAAAATTGAGAGTGAAATTAATAACACTCCCAATAAACTCGGTATCAAACCAAATGAGGCATGGGGCATCCCTGACGTAACGGTCAAGGATATACCCGCACACCTCCATACCTTCAATTTCAAGCATGAGCTTAAAGCCCTACTTGAGAAGCAGAAGGAGGAGGAAGTCCAGTCTATGACCTCCGCACCGCTCCTCTCGGATGTTAAGTTAGAGGCAACTGACCTAACCATCGAAGACGATGGCTACGTCAGAGTCACCGCGGACGGGGCATGCTCCAACAACGGTCGCGAAGACGCGATCGCTGGCATCGGGGTGTGTTTCTCGTTAAAATCCGACAAAAATATTTCTGAAAGAATATTGGAGAAAGGATATCCCGCGTCAAATAACTTAGCCGAGCTGGTGGCGGTACGAACGGCATTAAAGGTGCTACTGCGTAACGGTGTCGAAAAAGTTAAACTTTTTACGGACTCGACGTACGTAGCATCTGCCCTTCGGGAGTACAGGCACCATTGGCAGATGAATAACTGGAAGACCTCCAAGAAGAAACTGGTTTTCCACAAGGAGATCTTTCAGGAAGTCATCTCGCTAGTGGAGCAATTTAAGGCATTTGAGCCGTACCATGTACGGGCCAGATCCTACGACACCCACAACATTCGCGCTGATACACTTGCTAAGAAAGCAGTGTACACGTGCGAATTTGTGAACCAGAACATCGACAACATGACGCAACGTCAGGCTGTCGAGGCGTACATTCGTGAGCGAAGGCGCCTACAGAAGATTCGAGACGAATCTAATTTTAACAAAACGCATGGTGACCCCACCCAATTCGGGGCTGGAGATTTGGTTTTCGTAACGGAACACAAAAACTCCAGCTACGACAAGGGTACCTCTAAAAAGTTGTACCCGAAGCGTATGGGCCCTTACTATGTCGTATATTCGCCAGAAAAGAATAGCTACAAGGTTGTTGAGAAGGTGGGCGACGCAATCGGACCGATTGTGAGCGCCCGCCAACTCACACTCTTCCTCTCTGCTGATCAGCAAGAAGAGCTGAAGTCGAGTCCGGCCTTACGCTCTATGCTGAATCACCAGAGCATCGAGGAGAAAATCCGTAGCTTTCTAACGGCCCACAAGGACATCCCTCCCGAAGATCGAATACCGATTAAGGACAGGGAATCCGCCATCAAAAAGACCGCGGACTCGATCAAACTCGAAATCGAAAAACGATTGAGAGATGAAAGAGCCGCGCGCCGCGAAAAGGAACGATGTCAGGCGGAACAGACGAAAAAGGAAATAAAACCCTCCGTACCGTCTGTACCCACGCCACATCGTACACCTAACAGTTTGACCGATAAAAACTGTTCGATAACGAATCAGTTAAAAAAATCGGCAAACAAAAAAGATGATTTATCGCTACTCGATAAAATCATTAAAGACGCAGCTGATGATATTTCATCTAATCGATACGATGAGATAAAATCATCAGCTGAGAATTATCTTTCTAAAAGAAAGAATAATTCAAAAAATCGCACAAACACTGCGCCTAAACAAATTAATGGCGATGCGCCGATTAATTTGAGACGCAGTGCGAGAAAAAAGAAAATACCGTTACCGGTGGTAATGTTACGGTTTCTGAGTTCACGGGAAAACGGCTACGTTACCCAGAACTACCGAAACGGCAACACTGGTTACAAACGTGTACCGGCTACCTCGCAACTCGAGGTAAACGATGCGCGCGCACTCAACCAGGCGGGGTAACCGACCAACGCAACGCAACGTTGCGCTTGGCTTCACTACCAAACCGCTTACCAACCGTGTTCACGCGTATTTCAACGTTTCTATGTCCGTCGCGAAAAATCAATGTGATTTTACCGTTATTTATCGTTTTATTAATAATTACCTGTGCTACATGAAGTACAATTCGTCGTAATCGAACGTAAGTACACTTCAAGTATATATTTACGCTTTCGTAATGCTCAGTAATTATTTTCGACCAACGTGATAACAGCCGCCATGTGCTACAGCATCGAACTCGATACTAGGTAGACATGGTGGTAAATTTTGAACTGTTTATCCCGAATAATTCATCTACGAGATGAATATTCGATGCAAAATTACTGAATAATTATCTCAAAGATAATTATCAGGCGTATTCGCGATTTTTTGCTTGTTTTCGGAGTGGCTTATCGGACATGATCTGCTTGCACAAATGTGCTCATTGTGAAAGCTCTTTTTCATATTACGCATTGGTGGCGTATATTTATTCGATTCGAATGATATCGCTACTGATTCGTATTGAAAATTAGTGAATTAGCAATGAAGTAATGAGTACAATTATGATCAGGTTTGGTAACGGTCGCGTTACTGCGCATGATGACGTCACATCGCAACGATGTGAAACGAATCTGCGCGTGGTAACGCGGCTGCGTGTCGCGACCGATCAAACAGCGAAAACGTAAACACGCACCAGCGTTATCGCGTATTTTGAAATCAGGCTTTCTTATCAGTGTGTTTACTAACGATACGTTACATATTCTGTTTTTGTTTTCACAGTAATAAGATCGTCATCGTTTCCGTTACACACTTCGATGACCGGATTCGCCCTTACCAGTAGCTGCTACAACTCGAAAATGCCCTACATACGCACAATGAATTGCACGTACTGCAAGCAAAACGCAGTTGAACCGGGACCCTATGCCTCCGACTCGAAGGTCGTAGAAGAGGCGATCATACCTGCCGAGTGCACGCATGTATATCACCGCGCGTGTGCAGAGCAGCTCGTCATCCGCCAAGCGAGCGAACGAACACTGGCGCACGAACGTCACCCAGCATCGGCCACGTACAGTCACCCGAATCGGCAACGTAGCCGAACGCAGAAGGCCGGACCGCCGAAATCGACGGCAGCAAGTCCCACTTCCATGCCAGTCCTCCGAGAGACGACGCGACATACAACGCCGCTTCTTCGAACATCAACGCCATTCCTCGAAGACGACGTCGAGACAAACGCGGGACCTGCGATGCCGACACCCGACTACCCGACGACGAGCACACCGAATCGACGGCGACGCCGATGGAGGATCCAGCGGACTCCTCTTCGCAAACGAAAAGGATGTTCTCATGCTTTTTTGAGGCATGAGACGAACGCTTGTCTCGAAACCATCGACTTGGACACCGCTAGACCACTCGACAGCTTGTCAGGATTTACGCGATGTTCCACGACGGTAGAAGAGGGAGCGGACAGGGAGCTGCTTCAATGCCGACTCCAGCTCGCCCTCGACGAAGCCGCGACCTTGAAAAAGGACTTAACGGAGACCACGAAGAGCCTGGTCAAACAGGAAACTAAGACCATGGCTGCGGAAATCACCAGTGAAGCCCTCCGTGCCCAAAATCGTGCGCTAATAGCGGCGATTCAGCAACGGTATCCTGAATTTACGTTGACCAGCTTCCTGCAAACTAATAGATTGCCGGAAGACTCAAGGGCCGACGTAATCGACGACAACGATGCCGCCTCCGTCAGCGATGCCGCTGAACAGAAGAAAGCGACGTCGAAGAAGAAGAAAAAAACCGACGCTCACGAATCTGACGCCGGTGTCCAACAGCCCGATGCGGCGAGCGATCAGCGCCGACGGTTTGGTGTCGAATTCGCCGCTGCATCGGCTGTACGAACCAATCGACCACGCGAGGCCGACGACAGCACCAAAGGATTCGAAGCCGAAAGCGACGAACAGCTACAAATCGAACGGATCCCTCGTATTCGAGAGGACGCCGCAGCCGTCGTGTTCGTCACAAGCGACGCCGCCGTCGCCCAGCACCGCGCCGCCTAAAAAGAAGCAACGCGTTAACGTTGCTGTGGCTGCCGGCACCCAGCGGACGCGCACGAACCCGCAACGTGTCGAGAACCAGGCACCGCCGCGCAGAGCCGCGACACCGCCGCGCAGAGCTGCGACGCCACCACGAGCCGCAGCCGCAGCACCGCGAGTCGCGGTACCGCGAGCTGCGTCGCCACCACCACGAGCTGACGCGCGACGCGCAGCTACACCACAGCGCAACGCTCCGCAGCGAAACGCTGCGCCGCCGGTACAGCAGCGAGGAGCCGGACGCGGACTCGCGCCGAGACAGAACGTAGCGCCGCGACGCGCCGCGCAGGATCTTCCACCACGGCGAACCCAGCCGCTTCCAGCGCCAGCGGAAATCGCCAGATTCGCCGAGAGCTGGTCGCTGCCGTTTGTCACGATACCCAGCGTGAACGCTGGTCTACTGACTAGAGCCGAGTTCCTCGGGGCCGATAGCGTCGCCGAGCTGGGCCTATTCCTGGGCAAGTTTTGCTTGCTCGGGGATGGCCTGGTGCAGGCGGCCATCCGGTCCCAAATTACGTCGAGGGGATGGGGTCGGGTGTTTAGCACGACAACATTCTATGCGCCATTGTTCTCGTTTCGGGAACTCATGCGAGCACTCCTTGAGCTGCCCTCTCTTCCGCCTTATGTAGTCTGTTCTGTCGGGAACGGCGACACGACGGAAGAGACGGACAGCGTCGGGGTCATCGACGGGTACAGCCAGTTCGTCGAAACCCTTCTCATTAGGGGGGTCCGACGACTGGTCGTGCTACCGTTGGTGACTTACGAAGGATGCGCTGAAGTCCGGATCACTGTGAATCAGTGGATGAGCGCGGAGGCCGTTCGTAACGGACGGTTTTCGTGCTTTAACGTCGATTCGACGTTAGAAACTGATCCGACACCAGTGGACGGGCATTATAGCTTTTCGCATCCCGAGATGCGGGCAATGGTCGATAGTTTGCGCCTGTACCTCGACAGACTTCTCGACTCCGATTCGGATGCCGAGGAGTCTCCGGAACCGGACAGCCCGTAAATAAGTTGCAAATGGGCGCAACTACGACAGGCATTACATCGATTCGATGCAATGACCTCAAAATAAGAACTTTCGATTCGTCTGTTCAAAAAATCGCACTCATCACGGCCCTCTTCACACGAGTGAAGTTGTAGGTCTTCGGACGTGTCATGGTGAGTGTCGATATCAAGTTTCAGTCGAATCGACTTGAAACAAAATTTCGATCGCGAAATTCAAATAAAATTTCGATTCAGAAATTTCCATGTATATTTTGTAAATATTTGTGTTCGTGACATGCGAAGCAGATGTTCGCATACGTGTAAAATTTTGTAATTTTTGATTGTATATTTTCGTAAATTTGCTGTGTCTTTTCGATTGTGATACTTTGATCTTTTTTCTATTTTTTATATTACCGAAGATGTTACTTTTTAAATTTAAGCACCGTTTTTTTTTTTTACGTTTCTATTCGTTTCCAAAGACTGTATTTTTTTTTTAAGAAGATTTTGTATTTTTGTAACAGTCATTAATTTTAAGTGTTCGTTTCTTATACCTTTTTTACTTTTTTACCTTTTTATTTGTAATTTCTATTACGAATCGTAATAAAAATAATAACAGTATTTTTTGTTGCATTTAAATCCTTGACTTTATGTTTTTTTTTGAAAATTTCTTGTAGTATGACTTTTTGAGGCACCGAGTTTGTTCTTTAATTCAAAATTTCCGATCCAGTCAGAAGCAGTTCAAGAAGGAAGGATGTCAAATTGTAATTTTTTGGTTTTGATCACAAAAAGTCCTCAGTAGAAAATTGGTATTTATTTTTCGTGAATATTAAGCAGGTAAGATAGCACCCACGAAAATCGAATCGATTTTTTTCTGAAAAAAGATGAAAAAAGAACTGAAAGATTCTCCTCGCAACCTTCGAATCGAACGATTGCAACACGCGTATATCTGCTTCCTATTAGGTTTCAGGTACAGCCAGAGCTTGTATCGGAAATCGAACCGATGAGTACTACGGCACCGCCGGAGGCCGGATGCACCGATACGGTGCATTCGCTCCGGAAACAAACACCTAGTCTGAAAAGGACGCCGCCAAGGACGGATACATCGTAACGATGTATCCGCACCAGCGAGCGATCCAGCTCACCATCCTGCGATGCGTACCGCACTGCTAGGGGACCGGCAACTCGACCACCCCCTACCGACGGTCAACCCAGGGGGCAGTGGGACGGGCCGGGTCCGGCGCCTTTCTGTTGGCTAGTGTCGCCCAACGGACGGCGGCTGCTTGTCAGCTGTCCGACCCAAGGGGGCATATGTCACAGGGGGACTTGGCCCGCCCGTTCCCCGCCGTCATGGTGACGTGTGCGGCGGGAGGATCGAGGTGCCGTAACCGGCAGCGCGGTAGCGTCGTTGGGACAACGAGGCAACCGGAGAATCAGTGCCTGGCTGGCTTCCGAGAGAAACGGATCGTTTCTCTCGGAGCTACGCGTGGGTGCTATTCGAATGCGTTTTCACCGTGTAAGTTAAATGTTGTTTAGATATTTCAGTTTCAATGTTGTTTAAAAGTAATAAAAGTTGTTTATAAAGTTCAAAGTTTCAATGTTGTTTATCAGTGTTATGTTCGTATACGCGGATGGGTTCGAAACCATCCGAGGTATTCTTAGGAGGGACTCGAATCGAGTCCCCGAGGGAACTTAGTCCTACTGACGAGTGGGGCTACTTTTCTCAATATCTTATTTTGAAAAGTTCAAAGTTGAACTTTTGTGGTGAAAGCTCATCTTTCATGATAGTACAAAAGATGAAGGCTACCATTTAAAAATCTAGAAAAATTACAATCAAGAGTTTCATTTTCAAAATTTTATCTTGACGATCCCTGAGGGCACAGAGGTCCTCAGTTTTGACCAAAATGCAAAAAAAATATAAAAAGCGTCAAAGGCGCTGATGAGTTCGAATATGTACTCAGTTTTTCCACCCAACTCCTCTAAACCCTCCTAGCACAGCCCCTTAATCAATGCAAAATTAAAAAAATGACAACTAACACGTTACCACTACCGTCGTGTTTGAGGTTTTAAGGCACTGATTTTCGAATATTTTACTCATTCTTTGATTTTATCCTTTAGTGCGCGTGCCCCCGTAGACCCCAATTTTGAGAAAAATATACGTAAAAAAAATTAAAATGGCGTGCGGCACATCGATTCTCACCAATTAGAGGCCACCGAGTTTGAATATCGACTTGATTTTTCGATCTGACCCATCCTCACGTTCCAATCGACTCCCTCACAAAAAAATTAGGGGAGAGGATCGGGTAAGAGCACAAGTGTGAGTTTCTGATCATCAATTTTTTTAAATTTTGACCTTATCAAGGGGGTTGATAGGAGAGTTAAGAGGGTTGGATCAAAAATCTGAGTACATATTTGAACTCAGCGCCTTCGCATTAGTGGAAATCAGGGAATAGGAGTCCACTCCGAAGTCGGAGTCAAACTGACTCCAAATTGAATTCGACTCCGGCTTGACTCCGGAGTCGAGCCGGAATCAGGGAGTCAAGGTCAAAGATTAACTTCGCGGGAGTCAAGGTAACAGGTTGACTCCGGAGTCAAGGTGGAGTCAGGAGTCAGGCGTGTGTTTGACTCCGGAGTCAAGATGGAGTCAGGAGTCGAGGTCTGAAAGTGACTCCGGAGTCAAGGTGGAGCCAGGAGTCAACTTTTCCACTTGACTCTGGGAGTTAAGTGGAGTTAGAAGTCTACTTTTCGGCTGAGTTCTATTCCCTGGTCCAAAATCGGAGTCAAACTGACTCCAAATTGACTCCGGAGTCAGAAGTCAAGGTCATAGATTGACTCCGGAATGTAGCGGAGTCAATAGTCAAAGTCATAGATTGACTCCGGAGTCAAAATGGAGTCAGGAGTCAAGAGTTAGGGTGTGAGCTTGACTCCGGAGTCAAGGTGGAGTCAGGAGTCAACTTTCTTCCTTGACTCCGGGAATCAAGCCGGAGTCAGGAGTCAACTTTTTGGCGGACTCTTAGTCCTTGGTGGAAATCGATGTGTTACTTCGCTTTGTATATTTTTTTGAATTTTGGTGAAAATAGGGGACAACTGTACCTCTCAGAAAATTTGTTGGGTGGAAATAGAGTAAAGAGGGCTTCTTAAATGGTAGTCTTCATTTTTTGTAGGTACCGTACTTTTCATGAAAATTGAACTTTTACCACAAAAGTTCAACTTTATTCCAGGGGCAGAGATGCAACGATTATAATCGATATTGTGTTTTCAAAAAATAATCGGAAATAATCGATTAATAATCGATTAATCGGTCCCAAAAATTTGAGTATTCTTCATTGGCCAGAGATACGTGACGTCAGAAACTTAAATTGTTTTGATTAGAAAAAAAATTACGTCACATATAATTTGACCAATCAGAAATTTTGGAAATTTTTGTTTACTTATCTTCGATTAATCGAAGAATAATCGATGCTCGTTCGATTATTTTAATCGGGGTATGAGCATCGATTATAATCGATTAAAATCGTAATCTTTGCACCTCTGTCCAGGGGTGGTGACCTTCGCATAGCACATGATGCCAGTGACCGTACTCTAAAATCAGCTGGCACTACTCTGAAAAAAGCTTGGCAACACCCAGAAAAAATTCGTGGATTTTTTTATAATGAAGACATTAATTATTATTAATTGGCATAATGTGTTGGCTTAACAAAACTGGGCCTCTCAAGCAAGAAACTTCATATTGAAATAGGAATTAGTGTACCTAATTCGTCTTAGAGAAGTTGCTACAACTGCATGCTTAGTTATTAAAGTTTTTTCATTTTTTAGCCAATTTTCTCGATAATGTCAAAATTACTTTCCAGCCCTGCAAAATACAAAAAATCTAATCTTATCAAGGTAAAAAGCTATAAAGAGGTACCTATACACAGTCATAAGCGCACTCAAGGGAGGCTCAGGGGGCTCGAGCCCCCTTCTTAACCTCGGAAAGAAGATTTTTTATTACAAAAATTTCAAAAAAAGTGCATTTTTTTGCTCTTCAAACATGATTAGGTATCTCAAAAAATTTTCGCCCTCGCTTCGCTCAGGTAGTATTTTAGTAATTCAATTTCTTAAATAAACATCTTTTGAATCAGTTTTTGATGAAATTCTGCGTTTGAGAATCACTGAAATGATTTTCATGGAAAATTAATGATTTTTCATTGATCTTTCAGTCAAAAATCACTGATTTCTCAGATTTCAATCAATTTCCAATTTGTCAGAAAAAATCAATGATTTTGACAAAAAGATCAGTGAAAAATCACTGATTTTCAGTTGAACTCATTTCACTGATTCAAACGGGTAAATTTCACTAATTCAAATTTATACGGAGTGTATTGAATGTTTCCAATTTTTCTTTACTCAAATTCTGAAAATACACTGACTACGCCATGCTAGCGCCACTGAAATAACAGGTTACTCAATTCAGGGGTGCTGCGAACCCCCTGAGTCAACGACGAGGACCCCCAAATTTTCCAAGTAGGCCCCCCATTTTCACAAATTTCCTCATTTTTTACGAACTTTAGGGGGAGGGGGGTACAAAAATATACAATACCACCAAAATTTTTGGGCCAAGAAGTGGTTGTTTTTGAAAAAAAAGTAACCCTTCTGATAAGAAATTACTCGTAGAACACGATTTCGTAAACATTTTCCAACTTTGAGGCATATTTGAGGAAATATTTGCAAAATTTCGATTTTTTTTTTCAAAAAATACTGCATATTTTTGAAAAATTGGTGTTTTTTACCCTTAAATTTCAGGCAAAGAAGTGAGTGTTTTTTTTTGAAAAAAATTCCTTTCTAATAGGACATTGACCGTAGAACACGATTTCAAACCATTTTTCATAATTACGGTTTACTGGAGGACATATTCGCGAAAACCCGGTTTTCAGCAAACACTTTCCCCTCTCTTGGGGGTAGCGGTCGCTTCTGGGGGTGGACATTTTATTATGTTGTTTAGTGGGTCATTATGAACAAAAGACACTAAAAAAATCTGGCTAGAATTTTCCCGTGGTTAAATCTTAAAAATTTCAGAGATTAAATTGCATCTGTCGAATTTTGCCGCGGAAAACCAATATTATTGATCTATTTTTATCAACTGAAGCTGAATTTTTCAAAATTCGCAAGCTTCGAGTTCAAATATATATTTTTTGACTATCAATTTTTTCGGAAAAAATGAATTTTCTGCCAAAAACGAAGTTTGGAGTTTTGGAAAATTGTGTTTTAATCGATCAATTGGGTCACTAAAATGGAAGTGCTGAAGTGCATAATATGGACCTTTTTTTATGGGATTTTCTCCAGTGCTTGAAAATACCAAAATTTTCGAGCAAAATTGACATAAAATTGATGATGGGGGGGGGGGGGTCGTCGCTGAAAAAAATGAAAATTCACCTGATTACTATAGTGCATATTTTTACGTTCCCAAGAAAATTTTGGCAATTTTTATTGAGTTTAAAAATGAGCGAAAGGGTGAAATTGATTTTTTTAAAGGGGGTCCAGTCTATCGATGGGGAGAGGGGGTCTATTATATTGATTTAGGGAGGGGGTCGTTGCTGAAAAAAATGAAAATTTACCTGTTTACTAGTACATGTTTTCACGTTCCCAAGAAAATTTTTGCCATTAAGGGTAAGGTGCCCCATTATCGCCCACTTTTTTTTTGAAGTCTCACCATTTCAAAAGTTTAAGAGCTGGAAATGTCATTGATGCTTAATGGATACCTACATCCTTCCCTACAATTGTGGAAAGCCCCGGGGCCATCCGTTAAAATTTAGTATTTTTTAGGAATTTTTTTCTGAAACATGTCAAAACGCAAGGTCGAAATTTTGGGTTCCCAATATCGACCACCGACTGATTTTGTCCGCTATGAACGGAATCTACCGGAAAATATTTTTTTTGTGTTTCTCTTTCACAGATGAACAATTTGAGACCAAAATGACAACCCTACAACCAAAATTCGAGAAAATTGAAAAAAACGAAATCGCTTAAAAACAACAAATTACATTAGATTATAGGTGGTCGATAAAGGGACACACCATAAAAATGAACTTTGAGTGAATTTCGTTTTTACTTAAAGTTGTAATATTAAAATGCGATGATTAACATCAAAAACTTTGAACTTTCTCAATCACAAAAACACTAGAAACATTTAATTCGATAATTTTAAGAAAAAATTCCAAGGCGTGCAAGCAATTGCTAAAAAAGTTTTTGGCCTTCCAACTTCTTCTTTTCTATTTTTCTCCGCGAGTTTTGGCTTTCAGGATGTCGGAGTGGTCATATTTTTCCGGATTTTCGATGAAGAATATGAAAAAAATTTTTTTGGCTCGCTGTCGCCCATAGCGCCGGAGATAGACGAGGTGGTCGACATTGGGCACTAGGCGATAATGGGGCACCTTACCCTTATTGAGTTAAAAATGAGCGAAATTAGCGACAAATTGATAAACTTTTGGGAGGGGGGTCCGTCCATTGATGGGAGGGAGGGTCGTCTATTGATAGGGGGTCCTGTAATTATAGGGGGGTTCGTTTTCAATTATTTTCTAATATTTATTGTTAATTTATTTTTTTCTCTTTAAAATTTAAATTTGTAATTTTTTTTGCATTTTATTTCGGCTCCCCCCCCCAAAAATTTTCAACGACGAGTTGCTCGTCACAAATACCCCTTCGCAGCACCCCTGACTCAATTTTTTCATTGACCCCACTTTTTACTCAAATTCTCAGCCGCCAGCCTCTCCCTTAAATAATTCCTGAGTGCGCTTATACCTAAACGACCCTAATTTTGACCTCATAAATTGATTGTAAGGAATTTTGAGCTGATCTGGAGCCTACGAAAAATTTCTGGCAACATTCTGGAAAAATCTCGGCTGCCACTGTCGACTGGATCCTCCAATAATGCTCAATAGATAATAATTTAAGGGCCAATTTTCATAACAAACACAAAATAAAACTTCCTACAATACTTAATTTTGAGCCGAACTTATGAGAAAAGCTCATAGAAAGCGCTTAGATACAATAGACACCCTAAAACCGAGTATCAAAATAACACCACGAACAACTATTAGGTACGGTAGGTATATATTCGTAGAGTACATACGAAGCTACCTCATAGTACATTTTCGTGGTTGCGCGTTCCACTCTAGAAATTCTAATATCGTCGGCAATAAATTTCATCGGGAAGAAATATTGTCGAAAAATTGTAATTTTGGGCGCGCGTTGCGTTGTAGATACTCGTACGAGTCTGAAGGTAGCGTAAAGTGTCGGTTTAATAATTGTTGCCTCCGCGTACCGCGTATGAGAAGAACGCAAAGCGTTTAAAATTAAACAACTTTAGATGGTGCGAAAGCTAATTTTATCGCCTGCGAATACAAACTAATAGGGCATGGCATCAGATGGGCACCCGAGTACATAAGTATAACCCGATGGATGGTCAGCTGAATGTGAAAAATCTATAATTTGCGCCGCACAGCGTTAAACTTTGCAATCTCTTCAATACTTTTCAGACGTTTCATCTCATCAGCATCGGCCATAATAAGTGTTTTAATAATAATGAACATAGAGCTGATGTGTATATGCATTTAGAAGATATACCAGTTAAGGCTAACAATTAAATAATGTTTTTAGTATTTTAAAACGATTGGTAATTACTTTTCTTATTCGCTTTTTAGCTCTCGTTTGTCCTACTTTATTTCAAACGACGAACATTAAAATATACGTACAAACCGGTTGCAAAGCTTTCGAACACGTCGTCCGACAGATATGTTAATACCTTCAATTATAAACTTTATATCCGCGGATACACCTTCATCGGCGGCTAAAATAATTACGGTCTCGGTGTGAATAGTTTGGGATAATTTTAAACCAGTTGAAACAGAACGCAAGTGAAAAAAAGGCCGCTTTTTTTAAAATTAGATTGCACGCCGTCCTATTTCCGCCGCTAAAAGAGAAAAGAGATGCAAACAATGTTTACAATATTGACGATTACATGAATTGAAAACGAGCTGCGGTCTCTAATTATTCAAATAAGTTTTCTCGTGGTAGGTCTACAGTACCCAGTACCTAGACCTACCTCTGTTCGATAAACTTGTAATACCTACGTTTTTATCTTCGTCGTTGGTAAATTAATCGATAAACGTATTTTATCAATAATCGTTACGATGTTATTTAAAATAAGCGATATTTAAAGAAAGCTCTACGATGCCTCACCTACGACATTGTGTAAAGTTATTTTTCATCAAATTATAGTTTCTATATCAAAATTCATCTATGTGTCTTCCTTTCTCCACGTGATGTTTGATTTAAGTGAAACTATGTACAAACACGTTCATTTCACTCTTTTACATGTTTATCTACTATACTTGCGAACGTATATATATCTAATGTCGATTTATTAACACATTTTCCTTTTATATTGAGCCTTTAAAAGTTTCACGAACGTAGCTGCCGGCAACGCAGAAATGGATCAAAAATTTTCTCCGTCCGGACGCAGCAGGAACTAGTCGGTGCAATTTGTAGGTACCTATAATTGTATAGATACTTGTTCATGTCTCATATACCTTTACCTGCGACCTACGAGTATGTTCCCTATAGTCGTACCACGACTAGCGTCGTACACCTGAATAACTCGACTGTGATTTTCTAAGAATTACCCGTACCCATTATAATAATCATCTCTGTGTATTTAAATGCCCGAAAACAAAACTTCTCCTAGAGTAAATATTTATACTGGAATCGTGGTATGGTTTACTACGTATACGAGTAAGAAGTACTGCCCACTTATGAAACATGATCAATTATGTTAAAGAGACATCGATTCGAGATGCTAATTTTTTTCAATACGTGTGCTGCTTGAACTCGACGAGGAATTTCAACTGATGATCCGATGTACATCCGGCGAATAGAGATAAATTAGTTTCAGAGTAATTCCGTCATCCAGATAAATTGGAATTAATTAGGTAAGACGGCCAATGAAAATTCATTAGAATCAAATTTTGCTTGAAATTTTCCATTAAAAGGAGACAAAAATATCATCCAGAGATAATTTCAATTCAGAATGTGAAAAAATTATTTATAATGGATTAATATTGAAATGTAGATAATAATTAAACTTGAAAACATATGTATCCAACGGAGAAAGGCTCGATGGAACTTACAAAACATACAAGCAGCTAATGTTGCCTATTTTATATAATGAAGGGATTTTTTGAACACATTTGAAGTTGATTTAGACAGATTTTCAATTTCAAACGAAATTTCATGGTTCGATAGTTCACTCTCTAAATATAAATCAGTAAAATTTAGTGAAATTCTGCGTTTTTCGAATCAGTGAAATGAACTTCACTGAAAATCAGTAATATTTCATTGGTCTTTCAGTCAGAAATCACAGGTTTCTTAGTCAAATTCTCAACTTGTCAGAATACACCACCAATTTTTTACTAAAAGATCAGTGGAAAATCACTGATTGGTGCAAGAAGGCTGCAGGATTTCATCAAATTTACCTGATTTAAATTTAGAGAGCAATCAATTAATCATTTTACTGCAGTTATTGCCTTTGGCCAGTAAGTACTTGAAATTCTTAGAAAGTAAAAAAGAACCGAAAAACCCAAAGCATGTTCAGAGATTCGTCATTTCCAAAGGAAATAATTCTTCAATTTTAAAAAAAACCACTTTTAGAGAAGAAAAAATCAAAAATTCAAATCAATTGCGAAATAAAATATTGGGAAAATTCCAGAATTGAAAAACAAACAAGACAAAAATCCCAACCAAAAATAATCAAATCATTTTCAGAGCGAAACAGAAAAAACAGAACATAATTATTTGGCAAATCCCGAAAAACCTATTTCATTAAAAAAAAACACACCACAGATCGTTAAATTAGCTTATATACTTACTTCCCTCCCCTCCCCTCCCCTCCCCTCCCTTCCCTTCCCTTCCAAAAAAAACAAAAAAAACTGTCCCATTTCCCCCTCAAATCAATTTTAGGAAACTTAATTTTCAAAAGCACACAACGTTTTTTACTTACAGAAAACCAAAATAAACCATTTCTAAAAAGAAAACGAAAGAAGCCTAAAACATAAAAAAAAGTTCATTTTCAGAAAAAAATCTAATACTTACTTGAGAAAAAAATGGAGCAATTTGCAAAAAATCCAACATATTTTCAGAAAACAAAATGAACCCATTTTGAAGAGAGAATCAATTTCAAAAAATCTCTAAAAAAGTCAAAACTTAAAAAAAACAAGAGAATTGCATTATTTTTGGAAAAACATCAAATCATTTTCAAAAAAACCACTTTTTTGAAAAAATGTTCTGGGAATAAAACCAGAAAAAATAACAATCCCAAAAGAAAAACCTTTCTCAAGAAAAATTCAATTTTGAAACAATAACATTTTTTTAAAAAATAATTTCACAAAAGAAACCAAACAAATGCCACAAAAAAGTCAAACTATATTTAGAAAGAAACCAACATAAGCAAACTATAGTCAGAGAAAATCCAAACAATTTCAACAAGTGAAAGCAAGCCATTTTCAAATAGAAAACCAAAAAACAAAATCGTATTAAGAAAAAAACTGAATTGTTTTTCGAAAAAATCCAAACAGTTTTTTTCAAAAAGAAAGAACCCAACTAAATTATCTTAAAATTAAAAAAATAACATTTAGATAAAAAGAAAAAAAAATGAATCATTTTCAGGAGAAATCCCAAAAAATAGTTTATTCGCAGAAAATACTGGGATAGGTTTCACAAAAACGACCATGTCATTTTCAAAACAAAAAAAAAACGAGAAAACCCTAATCATACTTATGTTGGAAAAAATTCAAAAACCCGAACAATATTTAGAAAAAAAATTGTTTTCAGAAAAAGCTGGAACAAGTTTAATAAGAAACCAAACCATTTTCGAAAAAAATATAAGAAAACTAAAAAGAAGTCATTCACATTTCCAGAACCCCCCTCCCCTCTCTTCTCTCATAAAAATCATGTACCGAGGAAACAATCTGTTATCATAACAAAAAAAACCATATTCAAAGGAAAAACAACACCGAACTATGTTCAAAGAAAGTAAAAAAACATAATTGTGAGCCTGGATATAGAAATTAGAAACCACCCTACGTGTCAAAAATTGGTTTTTGAGTTGAGGTTCTCCCTTAACTCTACTCCTTCTGGAAGGCTCAAAATCAGTGTCAACTCAAAACCAATTTTTGACACCTAAGGGTGGTTTTTATATCCGGGCTCACAGTTAACATTTTTTTAAATGAAAAAATTCCGATTAATTTTCTTACATAGAAATCAAACATTTTTATATAATTAGAAGAAAGAACATCAATATTCGGAAAAAAGCGGAACATTTTTAAGAAAAAATTCAAAAAATTCTCACGAAAAGAACCTACCTACTTGAAAAATTTTTAAAAATAAAACCAAAAAAATACATACTCAGAGAAAAACTCAAAAATCAAAATAATTTCCAGTAAAAAAAAACTGTTCAAGAGGACATCATTTTTAAGAAAAAAATAAACAATTTTCATAACGAACTATTTCCACTTTTAGGAATAAAAACGAAAAAAAACCAAACCAATTGAAGAATAACCCCAGCCATTTTTATAAAAAAAACAATAAAAAATACAAAAAAAACATAAACATGTATCACAATGGGGAAAAAACACAAAAAAATGAAAAAATACATTTTTAGGGAACCAAACACTTTCTGAGTATTCAAACAAAGAAACTTTTTTTTCAGAAAAATTAAATCGAACCCGAATGAAAGGTACTGGGAAAAAACCAGATAAGTTGAAAAAACTGTATATTGGAAAAGGGACTTGAATGTGCAACCTTTTTTAAATTCACGCCTAGGTTCCTTTTCTAATGTACGAATTTCTGATTTACCTGGTTCTTTCCTTGTAAGGTTATTCGGGGTAATTGTAAACAAGTCGTGCTGTAAATACTTAAATGCATCTAGCGAGCTGGAGTTACCAAAAATAAAAACTTTGAATAATTGGTCTCACTATAATAAAAAACTTTGGGTTCTTGGTGACAGCTGTGATGAAAAATTTCGCGATGAAAAAAACATGATATCAAATTTCGATTTTCACACAATTTACGTAATCTTCAAAATTCGAGAAAAAATAGAAAAAAGTAAAAAAGTTGGTGTTTGATGCATTAATTTAGTTCTACGGACATTCAAAAATGATGAAATTCAATTCTTATGATTTTTGAAGCTGAGAAATTAATTTTCTGCAGCATTTACAAATATCCATCAAATTTTTCAGGTGTGGGGTAATTGTAAACACGTGTTATTTAAATGGGATTCGCAAATTTAAACACAAAATATCATTTTTTTTTGGTTTTGATTTTTTTTGATTTTTTTTTTACAAGTTAGTTTTTCCACGCGTTTAAATATTTAATCTGTATAATTTTTTTCCAAATTATGCAAAAAAACCCGAGGGATACGTTTTTTATGAGGCACAATGTATGCATTTACATTTACCCCATCATTGTGGGGTAAATGTAAATATTCTTGTCCAATTGTAAACGAAGTCCATAATTTCGGAATGAATAATCGAATCGATGAAAACAAACCGCCATATTACTCCTCATACATTCATTGATGCATGGTAAAAATTTCAATCACTTTGCTTTCTTACTTACAGAGTAAAACGAAAAACAGTATCACAAAATCGGTTCAATTTTCCGAAAAATTTACAATTACCCCAATTGACCTTACCTACCCTTCAAATAGTGTCTGATACTCTATTTCGATTTTGAGCAAAAAAAAACGACTTCCAGAGGGTTCTTTCTTCTTTTTCATTATTTTTTTTTAGAATTTCATCTTTCCAGTGATTATTTTAGACCCTTTGGAGAGGACGTTTTCACCAAGTACCTTCATAATATTAATGGTTATTAGATGGTTGAAAAAATTTATAAATATAACAAAAAGTATAAATTCAAAATTTCATCCAGGCTTACCCTGCATTTTTTCTTCCACTTTCACATAAATAATTACATAGGTAAATGAGAACAATTTATTTACGGTCGTATCATTAAAAAAAACTTACTCATACGAAAAACTTATAGATACCTGATATGGCCAGTAATATAATACAATATCCCGTAATTTTTCACAATTTTTTTCACCTTAAAATGCGTAACAGTGAACCATGTAATCCGATACGCCAAACGATGACTCACGTCAATTCGTTTAATTACGATCAATTCGCAGAATATTGCGAATGCCGAATATTTTCATTTTTCACCATCCACGTCATTTAGAAATCGCTTTAAATTGTTGGCCTTTGCCGACACGAGGCGATGATTAAATTCACCGCCGATAAGTTATCGAGGCAGTGGAGAGAGACGCACGAGTCATAAATATAAGGTGTATAGGTACTTTCAACTAGGGAAGGGTCCCGGGCGCTTTTAATTAAGCCGTTTTCTTTTACGAATTCTAAAAACGGATTATTAATTAATCCTCGTTTATTAAAACGCGCCTTAGTATGAGATAAGAAAGGAAAACAACAAAAAAGATAATGTCGGTCTTTCGTGTCATAGGATGACATCCTAAGAAGCAATTATTCAAAATATTTTACACCCTCGCACACGTATAAATATCAGTAAACAAATAAATATAATCTTGACTTATCTATTTATACCTACGTTTTTAAAATTTTATCACGATTTTTTTATTATAATAAGATCTTTTTTTTTTTTTGGAAGTCACGCAGGATGCAAAGGCGATATTCATACCTACGTAGTAAAATAAAGCATACTTATACTTAGGTATAGGTAGGTACATTGGAAGTAATGGTTATAGATATGAGTGCAAATAAGAACCGGTAAAGTTATTACGAAAAAAAGACGTTCTCTGCAATACCGTAATAAACAGTCCCTTGAGGGTATCACTTCAAACTCCATCAGACCAAAAGAACGAATTCAACCCTTCGCGAAATGGAATTGTCCGACCAACCGTGGAATAACTCAAGTACCTTGCGTTACCATGTAGATGAGACTACTCAATTTCTGACTGTACTCAGCCTTTGGGTAATTTTAAAAGATAACCAATCTAGTCACCGCAGCAAGCATTTGAACATACTTTAGATATATACCAAGTACAATATTCCTCATTTGCTGTTAGGTAATCAAAAATAATGAAATGTAAACCGATTGATGGAAACATTGGAAATTATGTACAAAGGTGAAGTAGCCAGACATTGGAAATTGTAATCCAATTAATTCTTTGATTCGGAGTTTATAAAAAGTTAAAATTTTATTTATTTGTCCAATTTAATCTTTTAAAATCATAAATGCACACATAAACATTGGAGTGGATTAAGAAAATAAGAAGCCCTTTGATATGGCCAATTTTTTGATATACCTATGATATAGTTTCAGTCGAAACTCCCCAAAAAAATTTTAGCCCCTCGCGATGCCTGGGGCCTGAGTTAGGAGATTTCAAAGCAGAGCCATTTCCAAAAAAAACCGCTGGTTTCCATATGTAACTCCCTTAATCCTCATTGTGTGAAATCGTATTAGGTAGCACTAAAAAGGTGCAATTTGAAACTCTAAATTTCGTGTTTCGTTTTTTGATTCAAGATCAGGTGACCTCCTCATTTTTTTTTGAAAAGTCGCAGATCTATGTTTTTTTTTTCAAGTAAAAAATTGAATTCGCAGATTTTGAGCGAAATGGTCGCCCAGAGAGTGTAAAATTGGGGTAATTTGACTTTCCAATTTTAACAGTTTTCCAGTACTTACCTAGTAAAATTTTTTTAATTTGAATTTTCTCAACAATTTCCCAAACTTGATTTTTCCATTTTTTTCAACTTTATATTTTTATTATTTTTAAAATTTTCTTCCAATTAATTATGAAGTTTAAAACAATTTTGAATAACATGAAGTTGATTTTTTTTTGAAAAATTCGAGGTTTTAAAAAATTTGAGAACTTTTCAATTAAACAATTCTATGATTGGAAAAAAATTCAAGAAAAATTTTTTGCACCGATTTCGCTAAAATTTACGTAAATGGCTCTGTAGGTGTAGAAGGACTCCCCAAAAATTTTTAGCTCCCCTCGACCTCAGTGGGCTGATCCATCGCTTTCCAAAGTTGGACATTTTTGGTTAAAATGAAAAAAAAATCGAGTTTTTCGATTATAAAACCACCCCAAAATTTGGGCTAGTCGGATTCATCACCATCACCTCAAAATGTACACAGAAAATACCAAGTTTTTCAAAATTAGAATTTTAAGGTGGTTTTATAATCAAAAAACTCGATTTTTTGTCATTTTAACCAAAAATGTCCAACTTTGGGAAGCGATGGCTCAGCCCCCTGAGGTCGAGGGGAGCTAAAAACTTTTGGGGGAGTACTTCTACACCTACAGAACCATTTACGTAAATTTGAGCGAAATCGGCGCAAAAAATTTTTTCTCTCATAAGGGGTCCCCCCCTCAAAAAGCAATAGGGGCTGGGGTGATGCTAATTTATCAAAGACTCTGGACATCATATAGAAGCTTTTCCAGCAATAAAATTGCGATTAACATATTTGTCTTTTTTCAATGTAAACGACCGATTTATCGGTTTTTCGAACGTCACGTATAGGCCACCACTCGAAAAAATATGAAAAAAATCCTGAGTAGTGTAAAATAGAGTGAGAAATATGAAAATAATATTTTTTTTATACCACCCGCCAAAACGGTGCTCCCAGGGCGATTTTAAACTTTAAAGGTCAAATTTAAGGTCATTATAGTGGTCGAAAAAATCTGAAAAAATTTCAGGATACTCCCCTTGAATACCTCTGCCTACGTGCCAAGTTGGAAAAAAATCGGTTGAAAACTCGCGGAGATAAAATTTTTAACTTGAAAATCACGTATTTTGAGGCCCCCGTCCCCTGGGGGTGTGGTAAAAATTTGTTTTTTGCGCTCTAAAATCATCTTCTACATAGGCAAGTCGAATGGCATAAAAATTTTGTCAAAGTTCCGCCAAGGGCCAAATGACCCCCAAATCACACCAGAGCCTTTCAGAAAATATGAAGTTGAAGAAAAAATTAATGAATTAGGGTTGGAAAAATTTTCAATGCTTACTAAATTTTTTCCAGTCTTAAAATTTTTTCAGACTGTAATATTTTGTTCATTTGAATTTTTTCAAAATTTTTCTAACTCTGATCCTTGAAAATTCTTCTTGACTACATATTTTTTAAAATTTCTTCCCAGCTAGAAAATTTTTTCAATAATCTAAATATTTTTTTAACTAAATATTTTTTTAAATTTCTTCACTAAAAATTTTTTTCAATAATTTAAAATTTTTTCAACTTTGAATTGAATTATTTCTAACTTCGTGTAAAAAAATGTCAAGGCCGGATATAATTTTGATTTTTGAAAAAATTTGAATTTGAAAATTAAAATCAATTTGGACTCAGATCGTGAAAGTCCCATAGGCGGAAAGAGTAATCGGGAGCTGGTCAAATCACCCCATTTTACACGACATATTTGAGCGACCATTTTGCCCGAAGCCTGGAAAATCACTTTTTTTACTTGTAAAAAACATCGACCTGCGACTATTCAAGAAAAATTTGAGGGGGTCAAATGACCTTCAATCAAAAAACTAATCACACCATGAGATCCAACATTTCAAATCGCATATTTTAAATGCTACCCTATTACGATTTCAGATAGTACATAGTAATTTGATGGTGGAGAATAGAGCACGAAAATCAGCATTTTTTTCAAAAATGGTTCAATTTCGAGCGTTTTTAGCTCAGGCACCAGGCATCGTGGGACTAAAATTTTTCTTGAAAGAATTTCAACTTTATATCACATATTAAAAAATTGGCAAAGTCGAAGAACTTTTCATTTTTTCGATTCATTTTATTAATTCATCACATCACATCACCTAAAAATCGACTCGATTTTTCTTTATAAAAATTCAGCCTTTTTATAGCCCTTGCTATACTGCTGTTTTCAATTATGAAAAACTTTCTAATTTGATTATTTATTTTTTTCGAGCACGCTTTGCATAAATTTACAACACGTAGCAAAGTTTATTCATTAAAGTAAAAAAGAAAAGCTTAATGACAATAAGGTACTTATAATTTTAAATTTAAAAAAATTACATTCGGAAACTTTGATGCCCGGCAGCTTTATTGATTTAGCAGAATAGAAGTTGAATTACTTACTCGAAAGTTTATCAATTAAGATATTATGTCGGTAATGAGAATTTCGCAAAAAAGCCTTCTCTGGAAAGTAAATTTGCCGAAATTAAAGAACGTTTAGCTTACGAAGACTTTCACTGTTCTAATAATATCATTCAGCCTTCAACTCTGTAAAAACAATTAGCTCGAGTTGTCTGAGTGAGAGTAAATTGATCTTTTTTTTTATGCAGCTGAAAATTATGATCTATTTTACGGTTCAATTTACTTACTCTTGAGGCAATTTCTTTTGCACGAATGAAGAGGTTATCGCGATTCTTTACGAGGGCATCGTAAAAAAGCTATCATTTTCGCATTTTAGGCGGTTGTAATAAGAAGTGCGATGTTATTCCAGCCTTTACCGGAAACTACGCCGAGATAACGAGTTGCGTTCACCTAGTTTCTCTCCGTTTGGGTTTGTATTTTCATTTGAAAAAACCGAGCTAGGAGCTTCCATCGCGTCGGGGACAACGGCGTATGTTTATGGTTACTTGTAAATTTTTCGACGCAACGAAAACGCGTTCGGGATGAGAAAGATGTGATGAAATATTCATAAATATAATTCAATGCCGTACTTAACGTTGAACATGTTTTACGACAAATTCTAACTCAACTTTTTATTTCACTATAAGCGTGTTTCTTTTCTTGATGCGGGGTTTATACGTTGTGTTTCAAATTTTAGATTGGGAAGTTCTAATGCAGTATCTAAGGTAAGCTTGCTCCGACTCTGAGTAATTGAACTGATATTTTGATGATCATTGTTTAGTAGGGTCCAACTTCGAATATCAAATTTTGAATATCAAATAAATTTTAAAGTTGAGAATTTCAAACTTTAAAAATTTCATATAAGCATACCTACCTATTCATTGAAATATCAAATTTTAAATGATTATCAAATATCGAATTTTAAATATCAATTTTTAAATTTAAAATACAGGGTGTTCCATGAATCGTCTGCCAAACATATTTTTTTGGATATAACCGGGTACCACTAAAAAAAAACTTGGGATGAACATGTTGCCTATTTTGAAAATTGAAGGGGCAAATGCTACTTTTATAAAAATCACTTCAAAAAAATTTTTCGTACTTTGAAAACTGAACAAATTTTTACTTTATGACTTTTTGTCTATCTTTAAAATTGAAGGGACTACGAAAAAAATTGTTCAAAAAAAATTCTGAAAAAATGAACTGATCCAGGGAATGGACAGTGCGTTAAAAACTGAAGAAATTTTGTTCTGTAGACTTTTTACCTAACATCAAAAATAAAGAGGCTAAGGGTCATTAAAAAGTGAGAAAATTTGAAAATTTTTTGAAGCCCATTTCTTTGAGTGATCCGTAGCCCCTTCATTTTTGATGTTAGGCAAAAAGTCTACAGAACAAAATTTCTTCAGCTTTCATCGTATTATCTATTTTCTTGATCAGGTAATTTTTTGAGAATTTTTTTTGAACAATTTTGTTTGTGGCCCCTTCAATTTTAAAGATTGGCAAAAAGTCATAAAATAAAAATTTGTTCAGTTTTCTAAGTACTATCCATTTCCATGATTGAAAAAAAAAATTGACGTTATTTTTTTAGAAGCAGCATTTGCCCCTTCAATTTTCAAAATAGGCAACACGTTCATCCCAAGTTTTTTTAGTGGTACTCGGTTATAACCCGAAAAAATATGTTTGGCAGACGATTCATAAAACACCCTGTATTACTTTCAAACTATTTGTGTAAACAGGATGAAATCATCGTGAGTGGGGGGCCATCTTTTAATTTTTAGGGGAAGAGGGTGTCGTTTTAAAATAAAATTCTTACTAGTGACAAATTCAGTAGGCAGTTTTGAATCCAGAATGAGGAATGAGGAAATTCGTAACGATCAAAAATGGTCATGTTTTGTTCTTCAATTTTTAAAAAAATCACCCTCGAAAAAATTCTTTCAAAAACCTCGTTCTTTTCTGATTTTTTGATCATAAAAAACTCGTTTTCCTTCATTTTTCACATTATTTAACCTCTCTTTAAGAAAATCCAAAGAAAGTTTTGGCATAAAAAATTTCATATCCATCCCAAAATCGTCATCTGGATCCTCGCCCAACAGCGTAGGAAAAACAAAATCATTGTTAGGGTTTCATTAAAGTTCTCATTTTCTGTCTTGAAAAAATTTAATAAACCTTCTTTTCATTTTCGTTTTTGAAAACCTGAAAATTTAAACTTTTTTCCGGTTTTTGGTCGTGATTATTTTTTTCAGAAATGGATAAAGCAATTTTTTTCAACAAAAGAAAAGAAAAAAACTTAAGGAAATTTTTAAAATATCTTCCTATCAGAAAAAATTCAACAATCTTAATAAAAATTATTTTATTTTAAAAAAGGTTTCTTTTGTTTTAATTTTGTGACCACTTTTTCAATTCCCAGGTATATTCCTACCTAATTAAAAGATATGGCTGTTGTATAGCTAACTAACTAGGTAGCGCTAGTATTATCCGTAGGTTATCAAGGTAGCTTGACCCATTGTATCCTTATCAATATATAGACCTTTCCGCTTCGTGTGTCATGAATAGTGTATGGTAGGGTTGCATAACTGATTTTTGCTAATGCCCCTGAAATACTGGTAAACTGTTATCAGTCTTTGTGCAGGCCACGCCCCGATTTTACCACTATTTCCGGCAAACAAATCTGCAACACGCATTGCGCGGAAAGGTCTATACTTCTTAAATGAGAATACTACATGGCGCTGTGGTAAAAGTGCAAATAGAGTAATTAATATGCAGCCATACTTGAATATAACAACTCGCCGATCAAGAGTTTAAAGTATACACCATCTCAATTGTTGTAAAATCGAATTTTACGAACAAAAACTCCGATTCATAAAAAACTAGGTACTTCAACCAGAAATTCCTGACGCGGTTGAACTTGAAAATCTAAGAAAACATCACCTCGAGCAACAAGAAAAATATTACAACCGTACTGCAAAACCCCGCTCCAACTTTTATGTGGGCCAATATGTCACTATCCAAATTAGAAAAAATTAGCAATCTGGACATGTGGCCGGTGAGGCCAAAGAACCAAGATCATATCACGTTTCTACCGGAACCTCGGTATTAAGAAGAAATGCGTCGTTTCTCAGGCCATCGTCTAACTCGCCAGCTCCGATAAGTCGACCTTCCAATATCAGACTACAACATCCTCGAAATAATGAGCAGGTCAATGTACCAATGGCTCAAGAGCCAGCTCCCAGCCAACCACCATCACAGGCTGAAACGAACCCATTCGTGAAAATCGAGAAAGACTGAAGAAAAGGCAACCAGCGCGGCTTGCTGACTACATGTTATATTAATCGTATTTTCTTACTTTTATTTTATTAATTATATTTTCTTATTATTCTTCATCTTTATATTTTAAGAAGGAAGATGTTGTATAGCTAACTAACTAGGTAGCGCTAGTATTATCCGTAGGGTATCAAGGTAGCTTGACCCATTATATCTTTATCAATATATACGTCTTAAATGAGAATACTACAATGGCAACGTTTTTTTCTCACTAAATAAAAAAATTACAGTTTTTTTTTCATTTTTCGTAGATTTTTTTCTTGGAATCACGACAATTTTCATAAAGAAATTTAGAATCTCTCTTCACGATTGAAAGAAAATAATTAAAATTAAAATTTTTTTAGCAAATGATAAGGAAAATCACTTTTTTTAATTTCAAACAGGGTGTTCAACAAAATTTATTGAGCAAAAAGCTCGACTTAGCTTGAATTTTTAAACTTTTTTCATGGGTCACCGCCCCCCTCCCAATACGAAAAACCTCAAACAATTATAATTTTTTAAAAATCACAACGAGCTACTAAATTTAAATTATTACGAAAAAACATAATGAGCACTTTTTTATTTCAATTATATTTATTAAGAGTGAATGAAAATTTTTTACAATTTTTGAAAAAAAGTTTCACTTTGCATGACTAGCTTGACCTCTTGGTCATAAGTTTGACTTATGTTAGCTTGATCGTTAGACACCCCGTCAATAATTGAATAATTCATTTTCAATTTTTATTTAAAAGTTGAACGGTTGATTGATTGAACTCACCGGTTCATCAGCTAAATTTCAAATTTTGAACTTTAAAAATCATAGAGGTAAGTATCGAGAATGTTCAAAAGGTAAAATTTTCAATTTCAGAGTCCAAACATATACATTTTTAAACTTCAAATATAAAAATATCGAATTTAAATTTGAAATATCAAACATCGAATTCAAACCTAAAACATCAAATAGGAAATAAATTTCAAATATCAAATTTCAAAATCTAAATAGACCGAATTTCATTTTAAATACCTACAAATGATGCTCCAAGAACGAATTTGGCTCCATTTCCTCCAAGCTTCGTACTAAACAAAAGAATTTAACAAATTCAGCTTAAATCAAGTAGGTAAGTATTCGTTTTTCGAAAAAAATTTTCAAAAATCGTCTAATTAGATAGAAAATGCACGACATGCAGGGGCAAAAGTATACTTGAAAAATTTGTGACATCGAATTGAATCAAAACTTCATCATGAGTTAATATTTGTAGGTGTTTCAACATTAAAATATTTTATTATTAATTTTAACGTATAAGAAATTAAATGATTCAAAATTGAGATTGATTATACAGGGTGTTCCACGAATCGTTTGCCAAACGTATTTTTTTGAATATAACCTGGTAAGTGGTACCACTAAAAAAAACTTGAGATGAACATGTTGCCTATTTTGAAAATTGAAGGGCAAATGCTGCTTCTAAAAAAATCTCGTCAAATTTTTTTTTCAACGATGGGAACGGATAGTACTTTCAAAACTGAACAAATGTTCACTTAATGACTTTTTGCGTAACTTTAAAATTGAATGGGCTGTAAAAAAATTGCTCAACGAAAATTCTCAAAAAATAAGCTAATCAAGGGAATGGATAGTACGTTAAAAACTGAACAAATTTTGTTCTGTAGACTTTTTGACCAACATCGAAAATGAAGGGGCTAAGGGCCACTCAAAATAAATGTGCTTCAAAAAAATTTCAAATTTTCTCAATTTTTAATGACCCGTAGGCGTAGTCCCTTCATTTTTGATGTTAGGCAAAAAGTCTACAGAACACAATTTCTTCAGGTCTCAGTGTACTATTCATTCCCTTGATCAGTTCATTTTTTGTGAAAAAATTTTGAGAATTTTTTTTATAGCCCCTTCAATTTTGAAGATATGCAAAAAGTCATGAGATGAAAATTTGGTCAGTTTTGAAAGTACTATCTATTCCTATGCTTGAAAACATTTTTAATGGAATTTTTTTAGAAACAGAATTTTTCCCTTCAATTTTCAAAATAGGCAACATGTTCATCTCCAGTTTTTTTTTAGTGGTACCCGGTTATATCCAAAAAAAATACGTTTGGCAGACGATTCATGGAACACCCTGTATGTAATGAAAAGTTTCAAGAGGAACTTCATTTTATTTCACATCGTTTTTATGGAAAACCTTGAAAATTGTGTGAAAAAATATAATCTCCAAGTAAAATGAAGCATGCAAGATCGAACTAAAAGGCAGAAACAGCAAATTGTGTTTTTATTAAAAAAGATTACGTTTCAGCCAGAACATTTTCCAAATGATGATCTTTGTTGAAGGAATTTTTGTTTTCACTTGAAAAAATAAAAAATTCACGTCGGTCACCAATTTTTGATACTCCTCCCTCCCTTTCACACACCCACAGCTTCATTCCGGTACGTAAGTTACAGCTTACAGCACATCAAAAATATGAATTCACTCCTTGAAAATCAAGAAATAGGCAAACATATTAACCTGAATGTAGAATGGGTTGAAATATTGAGGCACCTATAGCATCTACATTTCAATTTCACAAATTTTTAATGCATACCTAATTTACGTTTTTCAATTTTCAGAAAAAAGATAGGTCAATTGATAAAAATCACTTTCAGATGATAAAAGAAAAGAGTTGAATAACCTGAACTTTTTTGTATTAGGCATTCAAAATTTTACAGACAAATGAAAAATTATTGGAGTAACAAAGGATGTAATGTTTACAACACTCATTTCAGCTCTTTTAGACACATTTCAAAAACACTGTTTGCGTTTTATTTTTTTTCTAATTTAAAAACTAGTACCTAACTTTACTTTTCTCGGTGAAAACACCTCCATTCATTTTTTTAATTCAGCTCCCACTGGATCTAAAAACTTGTTGAAAAGCTCGAGTAAATTTACATCTTAATAACCCCATACGTTATACGTACGTACTTCAATCAAAAATAGTTTATAATAGTCATTCATATTTTACATATAAGAGTATAAAACATACCAATATGACAAATACGCTCGACGAATTTTCCAAAATTATACGAATATAATAGGTACCTCTACCTACCTAAATTACAATCGAATCATCTTTTTCCTTTTTGAAATAACGTAGGTAGGTACCAGGTAGTCGTGCACAATACACATAGGTATGTACTTTACGCTTAGGTCTACTCGACTCGTACGTGTTACCAAGGGAATTCATCAACTAGGTAATATTTTCCAAGTTGAATAAACTAAATTAAATTTTCATTAATATACAAGTGAGGGTATTCTTCGACCATATCCTAATTTCGCCGAAGCAACGCGACGCAGCAACCATTTTCTGCGTTGTAAATTTTATACCTATCTTTGAATTTGCCAGCAGCTTGAATACACGTCGGGCTAACTCGTTAAATCGACCCAAGTACACCTATCCGTATAAAAATCTATTCACTTCGAAAAAGAAAAACCGCCCCATTTATAAGCCATTGAACAGATAACTTTTTCTCAACTCGACGAAACACCATCATGTGGAAGTTCGATTCGGTATAGCGTCTTTGATTGAGAAACGAATAAGTATTCGGGGGTCATTAAAACGACCTGATCCTAAACTTTAACAACGGTAATTTCCTTGTCTTTATCGCAGCTTTACGAATTAAATTTGTGAACTTAATGGAGTCGAAGGTTTCCTACTTACTATTTCCAATGAATAAGAAAATATTTCCAAGCTCTAATTATAACAGTGTGTCTAATCAATTTTTGGGGATTGTTGATTCGAAAAATAAATAGATACCTTTACTTCCGCAATTTAAACGTGAAGCAAACTTGCAACGAAATTATTGCTTTTTTATTTGAAACATTTTAGATCCAATTTTTCCAACGATTTCGCAAGGATTTGATTTGACGATAAAAATAAAATGGAGTTTTTTTTTATTTTACCCCGAATTCACTATTCGTTTGGTGTTCGGTGAATCCCCCCCCCCCCAAAAAAAACAGGTACAGGGTAAGCGAGTTTATTGTTATAAAATAATTTTCATATTATTATACAGGGTGGTTCGCATGTGAGACATCTTCTTGAGTTTAATAAAGGATCGTACATATGTATAGGTTAGGTATGTATTTTTATACTCGTATGTATAATTTACAAATTGAAAGGATAAAAATTAATTTTTTGTTGAGCTCAAGTGGCGCAGCCAGAAATTTCTCATGGAGAGGGACGGAATTTCGTAATTTTTTGAGGAATTCTGAGTTCATCTCCCCCCCCCCCCCATCAAATTTCCTTTTACTATAAAAACACAAAATTCAAACTTTATAAAGTTCTCATGGGATTTTCATAGCACGTTTAAGGAAAAAAACGGATGAAAATTTAATTTTGGAACAAACAACTTGCATAGGTACTAATTATTTTGGCCTTAAAAACCAATAAAAGTACCTAACAAATTCAAGAATTGGCGTCAGAAGCTTTTTTGGGGGAGGGTGCAAAGTGGGTATGGAGACTTGGAATATCAGAAGGGAACCACTTTTTGCACAGTTGATTCAAACAATTTACATAATTGTGATTTCTTTCATGCCCGAGCGAAGCAAGGGCGAAGTTTTGAGAAAATTTGATTTTTAATTCTCTAAAAAGGCACTTTTTCACAAAAGTTCCTGACGCTGCGCCCCCCCCCCCGGTAGCTATGCTCTTGTGCGGGTTCGTTACCCACTTGCAGAAAAAAATTCCAAGCTCATATCTTCTCAACATTTTTTTGACTTTGTATTTTTTTCAAAAATTTTCCAAGTCTTATCAATTTTGATTTTTTTTTTCAACTCCATTTTTTTCAAAATTAAAAATTTTTGAGTTCAAGTTTTTTTTTCAACATTTGTCCAATCCTGATTTTCTTAAAAATTTTTGGGTTTGATTTGTCGTTAAGACAAAAAGGGGCGAATACACGACAAAAATAGGAGGTCTAAGCGACAGGAAATACAATTGCAAAGGAATAAAGATACCACGACAGAAAAATAAAATTTCTTTCACCTCAAATTTTTTTCGAACTAATATTTTTTCTAATTTTTTTTTTCAATTTTGAATTCCATCAAGAAATTTTTAAATCCCAAAATTTCCTGAACCTAAAGTTTTCTCCTTTAAAATTTTTTAACCTTAAATTATCTTGAGATTTTTGAAAACTCACAAATTTTTTCACCTTCAATTTTCTCATTTTATAAATGCCATTATCAAAAAGTCATATTCTTATTTTGTAAGATAGCGTACCAATTGCGTGATAATTTAATAACTCATAAATTTTTTAGAATATTTTCCCTGTCGAGGTGAATTTTTTTGCAGAAATCGATTTGAAACACATTTTAAGAGGATTTGAAATTGAAAAAATAGGAATTTAAAAAGATCTCAAGAAAGCTCAAAGTTGGAAATGACTGCAAAATTTTTTAAATTGGACAAAATTTTGAATTGAAAAATATCCTTGAAAATTTATAATTGGTAAAAATTATGAAAAAGTTTAGGTCGACAAAAATTTTGAATATAAAGAATTTTTAAAAATACCTATATACTTACCTAAGTACTTAAAATCGAGAAAATCTAGAAAATTTCTAGTTGGAAATGACTTTTGACTATTTTCAATCAAATTTTTCTTGAAAAAATTTTAGTCACATATTTCTTGAAAAAACTTTAAGAGTAGGTTAATTTTTCAGGGAAAATTTTAGAGTAAATTTTTAAGGGGAAATTTTAGTGTAAATTTTTTTAAAAGAATAAGTTATATGAACTTAAAAAAAATTAGGATTCGGAAAAAAGTATAAAAAAGTGCATTACACGAAACAAATTTTCCTTCTCGTGAGTAAGTATATAATTTAAAATTAAACTCGCGTGAATTCTACTTACCCAATATTTTTATGGAAATTTTCCTAATGAAAAAAATAATTAAGTGTTTAGCAACAAATTGAAAAATTAAAATGAAGTGAGTAGTAAAAAAAATAATAATTTTGTTTCACTTCAAAATGTTGATTTCCACAAGTAAGAGGAAATTTCAATTAAAATGAATAAAACCCTGTAAACTGAATTTGCGCATACAATGAAACGAGCTCCTGTCATCCGACCATTCATTTTCCAATTAGTCAGTTTTCACATTCGCTGTCATATCTCATGTCATTTATACCTACCTACATAATTCATAACAGTACAGATACGTAAAGCAACTAAACTACCAACTTCTCACCTTTTCAGCCAGAAAATAAACTTCTAAAATAGAAAACTTGATCACTTCGTTGTGTAATATTAAGAGCACAGCTATATTTAAAATAAATAACCGAATTTTACCAATTTCAGCCCGCGATAAGATCAGAAAAGTCAATTTATTCGTAAATTAATTTCAAATATTGTAGCCATCGTTTTTTCATTTTCTACCTATTTAGGTATAATTTGTAAATTTGTTTCGGGTAAATATTTTCTTCAACGTTTCGGCGTTTATTTCGGCGACTAATAATCGTTTGAATTTGCACCGCGGAGAAGAAACAGTCCGCCTTCGAATTTATCTCGCCATGTCTTGTAGGAAAAAAAAAACACGAAAACACAAATTTAATGACGTGTACGGAAAAGGTAGAATTAAAATAATAAAAAGCCCCAGAAAAGTATAAAAATAAAGGTACAGCTTCGTTAAAATTATTTTTCGTCGAAATTTCCATACATCCTTCAGGCGTATTATTTGGCGAACAAAATATTCAACCAGAACGGCGCAGCCCCTTTCTTTTTCTCCAGCTTCCTTCGTTTCTCTATACTCGAGTATAAAATATTTTCAAAGATGAATTTCCACTTGACCGAAAACAAAAAATCCTCGCGCAAACGGTTGGAAATCAAAATACATCTAATCTTGTTTTTACGCATAATAATAATCTTCAACGTACAAAAAAACAATAATTTCGGATGCAAATACGTCGCCTAGTCGTAGCATTTTAAATTTCATACATAATACAATCCTTCTTACACAGTGAAATTTTACCCTCTTTGTTTTAACAATTCGCGGCGCGGCGCGGCCGAAAACTTCTTTGCTAAACAGAGCCACCCTTTTGCAACCTTTAACGAGATAAGTAATTTATTCTGAGCCGACAATCTTTTAAAATATTAGTCGGGAAAGCATTAAATTTACTGTTCACGGATAGAATTTCGCCATAGCAGATGATGTATTGTGCCGGTAAAAATATAAGTTTAATTACTTTTTTGGCAACAAAATATACCTACAATGCGGGTACCGCGGCGAAGAATCTGTTTCTTGAGAATTTTAAAATTTTAATGAATATTCACGACATTTGAAGAATAAAAAAAAAGTTTTTTGTTTAAGTTTCATTCAACAGCGTTTAATCATTCATGATAATTGTTACGTTATTAGGTAAATAAAAGCTACTACGAGTCGATTATTATGCCATCTTCCGAGTCGCAGTCGCGGTTTTCCCTGCTGCCACTTTGTTAAAATGATAAACATAATTTTGTTTGCGTTATAGTTTTGACTTTAAACATTTTCGCTTAATTTATTCTCCATAATTTAAGTCAGTCGTAGTTGCGAATTTATTTGTTCGCGCAGTTTTTGATTCCAACATGTTGGAATTATTCGTCGAATAACAACGCCGCTGCGCTGGCTTTTGTCGAGTTCTATACATATAACTTAATTGCGCATTAATATGAATTGTCATCGTGAATTTTTTCCCCATAGACGAACTTACAGGGTGTTTCGTAAATGAGTCGACTCCTTCAGTCGAGTTAATAGACAATCTATGTTAAGTACAAGTATGCTCGGTTGCTCGCTTTCGAAATTGTAGGGGCGTGGATATTCTCGGAAGTGTTTCAATGTTATTTTTGCCAGTTTTCTATAACAACTCAACAACTGAAGATAAATTAATATTAAGAATAATTAGTCTTCATTTTTTAAAAGAATAAATATCAAGTTCAAAGCGTCATCATTTTTATATGTAGGTTTCTTTAAAGAGATGAGAAAATAATAAAATTTATTTATGCTTCTCTAGAATGTTATTGAAGAAGTGTTTGATGATTTTTTGAAAAAAATTCTCATTTTTTGAAGAAAATTGAAAAAAAAAGTTGCTTACCTGAAAAATCACCACTTCGGACGAAAAGAAATTTCAAAAAATAAATTCTAAAAAATAGAGAAAATTACCTACTCCTACAGAAAGCGTATAATGAAAATCAGCTATTACGAAGTATCGTGGAAGTTGATAGGTATCAATGACTGAATTAGATGAAATAATTTCTGTTAAACCTCCTGTAGTAAAAATGGTAATAAATCTTATACTTGGATCAAATATAAAATTGACGATTTAGAATTTTTTCCCATTTAAATGTTATTTTATCCAAAAATTTTAATTCTAGTTGGAGTAGCAACAATTACTGTTGTTGATATAAAGAAATATACCTAATTAAGATCAAAACCGAAAAAACTTCAAAGAACGGAAACAATTTTGAAATAATTTTAATCGATTCTTCAAAATTCATTACTTGCGTATCTATTTCTGTTCACAAAAACGAAATTAAGTATTGTGTTTTTTTGCTGTATCTAGGACACTGGAAGTTCAATAAAGGGAACAGTTTTTCTAATAAAAACCTCAATTTGCATACGAAAATTTCAAATAAAAACATTCATTTCGTTAATTTGCGGATAATAAGTTGTGACAAATTTCAAAGAAATCAATTCTGGTCAAAATGAAAACAATTTTATGAAAATTGAAAATGGTAAAATGAATTTTTCAGAAATAGGAAATAGAAAAATCAATTTTACAGAAATCGAAAATAAAAAAACTGGGAATAGGAGTCTACTCCGGAGTCGGAGTCAAACTGACTCCAAATTGATTCCGACTCCGACTTGACTCCGGAGTCGAGCCGAAGTCAGGGAGTCAAGTCAAAGATTAACACCGGAGTCAAGCCGGAGTCAGAAGTCAAGGTAACAGGTTGACTCCGGAGTCAACCAGGAGTCAGGAGTCAAGATCTGAAAATGACTCCGGAGTCAAGCAGGAGTCAGGAGTCAATGTCTGAAATTGAATCCGGAGTCAAGGTGGAGTCAGGAGTCAGGTGTGAGGTTGATTCCGGAGTCAAGGTGGAGTGAAGAGTCAGAGTGTGAGTTCGACTAGGGAGTCAAGATGGAGTCAGGTGTCAACTTTTCCCAGAGACTCTGTGAGTTAAGTGGATTCAGAAGTCAACTTTTCGGCTGATTTCTATTCCCTGGTCCAAAATCGGAGTCAAACTGACTCCGAATTGACTCCGACTCCGGCTTGACTCTGGAGTCAAGTCGGAGTCAGAAGTCAAGGTGGAGTCAGGAGTCAACTTTCTCCCTTGACTCCGGAGTTAAGCCGGAGTCAGGGGTCAACTTTTTGGCTGACTCTTATATGTAAAAAAATCGATTTTACAGAAATCGGAAATGGAAAATTGAAACCATAAAAATAAAAATTGAAAAATTATGTACTTATACCTAAAAATCGACAATGAATCGATTTCATAAACATGGATAATGAAAAATAAATTTCATCAAAATTAAAAATAGAAAGTCGGTTTCATAAAAACTGAAAATGAAAAAATGAATTTTTGTCGATTTTATAAACATCGAAGATGATGACATGGATCTTACAAAAATCCAAAATAGACTTCATAAGAATCACCAATTTCACAAAAATTGAAAATAGAAAATGCGAAAATTAAAACACCTACCTCTAAGAAAACTGAAATAAAAAAGTCGATTTTTATGAAAATTAAACAGGAAAAAATCGCTCATAAAAATTGAAAATTTGAGAATTCGATTTCATAAAAATCGAAAAGCAAAAAATTTTTTTCGAAAATTGAAAATGAAAAATTTACTTTTAAATGTTTCAAGCTAGAAAAATATATTTATAAAAATGAAAAATTAGAAATCAAAAAATAATTTCATAAAAATCAAAATCAAAAAATCAATTTGATAAAAAAATTGATTCTACAAAAGTTGAAAATAAAAAAAATGAATTATAAAAATTAAAAAAGCAATTTCATAAAAATCAAAAACAAAAAATTGAAAGTCAAAAATGAATGATGAAAAAACCGGTTTCATAAACATTGAAAAGGAAAAAAAAAATTTTAAAACTACCTAGGTATGAAAAATGAAAGGCCTCAAAAATCGAAAATTCGCCCTCATAAGAATCGAAGATCAAATAATCAATTTTAAATGGATAAATCAAAAATCAAATTTATTTCATAAAAATTTAAAATAAAACATACGATTCTAATGCAACAAATACCAGCAGAAAAACCCGTTTTCGATGAATTATTTGAAAAAATCGATTTTATCAGAATTGAAAATAGAAAAATAGGTTTCATAAAAAAATAAGCATTGAAAATGAAGAAATCGATTTCAAAAAAATCTAAAATAAGAACATCAATTTCATAGCAATCGAAAATCAAAAATTCGGTTTTAGAAAAACCAAAAATAAAAAAACCAATTTTACAAAAATACATAGAAAACCGAAAGATTGAAAATCAACATGTAATTAAGTCAGTGAATGAAAAAAATTGGTGGCTAAAATTTGGTCGAAAAAATTTGGTGCATAATTTCACAGATTTGCCCTCATTAAAAAATCGATTTTATAATCGTCGTAAAGCAAATACCGATTTTTGGGCTAATGTTATATATACACTTTAAAAAATTCATCGATTTTATATTGAAAACTCACTGTTTTGAAAGTAGGTATTCGACAAAATTAACAAAAAAACACATTCAAAATTTGTTTGCATTCTTCGTTTTTTATTCTACAAAAAAAGAGTGGTTTTAATAACTAGGTAGACGATTTTGACCAGCGTGCCATCTTTTCATCAATATCTACAATTTATTTTATACACCTTCTGCTGCAGGTTGGCAAACTAGAGCAAAAGGCTCAGTTCTAATTTATCTTTGAATTGTATTTAAAATTTGGATGGTTTTTAAGACGTTGAGATGTTCTATTGGTATCAAAATATCGCTCATCAATTGAATCTCAGGAAAGCCTACCTGGTACATTACAGGAGCTAACGCACCTGCGAACCACCCTGTATATGAAGGTACGTGAATGTGGCCAAAATCTATTCGCATTACTCCATTACATATAAATGAACAATAAAATCTGGAATTAAACGATTGCTATAAATTGCGTTCATTTGTCAAACTACACAGAAAGAAAAAAGCTAAACTCGAGGGAGTTATCTCGAAAGAAAAATTTGATTGCTACGCTATCAAACTACCCCTATGTACACTGCAGTAATTTACGAAACAAATACATATACTACAAATACATCTACGTAACTATTTTAAGAAGCTCATTTGTAAAAGAAAGGTATAGAGTTAGAACATCTAAATCCAATAATGTAGCTGGTAAAAGCATTCTGTGATTAGAAGAGCTCGGATTTTTTCCCCCATCGCTACAAAACCCGGCCAAGCAAAAACTTCATATTACATCATCAAAACTGATTCTTTAATCCTCTCAAGAATACTTTAACATAACATTTTACTACACACAGAGAAAATACGCATACAATAATACGTAGATACTTAGGTCTAATCCATGCAAACAACGTGTGGTTTAAATGGACGGTCAGATTAAGCGAAGCTGCGAGCACGATATCAAGAGTGAAACGTGACCTCGGAATTCCAATTTTGATAAACGGGAGATTGTCGCATGAAACGGATAAAAACTTTTTAGTAACTCCGCACAGCTAGTCAGCTACTACCCTGTTGTATTATAGTATTTCGTTTCGCTCGGCTCGTGTATACCTAATATAACTATATACACGCGTATATATATCAAAACAATTAACGATCGTCCAGGGACCGTTATCTCATAATGAAACCACCGAGTTGTTGGCAACATTCCACCGCGTATATAGTAATTTTAGTAAATTTTAATTGTAATTAATTTAATTATTTGCTATTTAATTGATGAAAAGCAACAGAATACTTACAATTTTTTTCAAACCTGTTGGATAATTTGAGTCGAATGTCATATTGAAATAGGTACCTAACAACAGATGAAAAAATCCAGATGGTAATAATTTGAATAAAACTGGGAGTAAACACGTGAGCGTGGATATAGAAACCACCCTTAGGGGTCAAAAATTGATTTTTAAGTTGACACTGATTTCGGGCTTTTCAGAAGGAGTAAAATCAAGGAGAAACCTCAACTCAAAAACCAATCTTTGACCCTTAAGGGTGGTTTCTATATCCAGGCTCACATATGAGGTTCTTGAAGATTCTACGCGAAACAGTGAACATTCTACATCCTCCACGGCTCCACAACACGTTTACTTCTCATCTTCTCATTTAGATCTAGCAGTAGAGGCCTTCTGAAGCGATATGCTGGGGGGGGGGGGTGTGAGAACTTCAAATTTTCCAACTAATTTTTTTAAATTTGCCAACTAATTTTTCCAAATTTGCCAATTGATTTTTTTTTTAATTTTACCATTGCTAATTTTTCTCAAAATATTGCAAGGAAGCAATATTCATTAAAAAAATGTATTAGGAATAGCAATTACCACTTTTTTGGTATAAAAACAGATTCAAAAATAATAATAACAAAAAAATGTTACAATCTCAAATTTTTTCCCTGACCAATTTCATTGTAAATGAAAAACCCTTTGGAATTGTCTCATTTGTCTCAAGCGAAGCGAGGGTGAAAATTTTCAAGAAAATTAAAAATTTAATAAGAAATATTTTGTACTTAACGCAGTTTTATTATGAATATGAGAGAAATGAAATTGACCCGAGCGAAGGGAGGGCGAAAATTTTAGAAAACCTCAAATTCAAGGTGCAATAAAACAATATTTTGGATTATTAAACTTAAATGAAAAATTGGCTACTTTTACTTTAACAAAAAAATATATGGTAAGGCCCAGCGCAACGAGGACAAAGTTTTTGAAAATTTTGATTTTCAAACATCGAAAACGAGTTTTAAGAAGATAGAATGTAATACAAGTAGTTGAAATAATTTTGAGGGAAAATACGAAAAAAATCACTTTTGTAGGATTTGGATTATTTTAAAATTACGATAAGAAAAATACAGAAAGGCCGAGCGCAGCGAGGCCGAAGTTTTTGAAAATTATGGGTTGAAGAATTGTGATTTGGATTGTGATTTTGGGGAGTAATTTCATACTTGGATTATGATTTCTGAAAGGAGGTCCCAAAAAAAATCGTTTTGAGGACTTACTTGCCCTCTGTCCCTTTAAATGAGACCCTGCTTAACTATATCTTACTTGAACCGTTGAACCTAAAAGTATACTTATTATAAAAATAAAAATCAACTTTGAGCAAAATTAATAACTTGAAATCATGTTTAAAAGTCAAAACGTGAAGTTACTTCATTAAAAAGGTTCTAAAATTAAGTTTTAGAAAAATTGTTTAAATGAAATGAGGGGGACCCCTCCCCCCGGTCGGAAGGCCTCTGTCTAGCAGAGGTGATCCGAACAAAATTTTTTGAGAGGTATGAGGTTCAAAAGTGTCGAATAAAAAATTCAAAAATGCCGAATAAGAATTCAAAAGTTCGAGAATTTTTTGCAATGATCACAACAAAAACAATGTGAAGCAACATCATGCGGAAAGGGAAAAACACAATTTTTGGAAATCATTGTAACAAAGACTTGAAAAGTAACATCGTGTTCAAGATTAGGTCAATTTTTAATCTTGCTCACGCCTGGAAATTATTTCTTGGGTTTTCGAATGTATTTTCATTGTTAAAAGCTATTCTTGCTCATCCCTGCTCATGAACAGCAAAATTTCTGACTCAGTCCCGAGCCCGAGCGAAGAGAGGGTGGAAATTTAAAGTGGAAGACCTTAAATTCAAAATGCAATTCAAAAATGAGTTTTAATGAGAAAAAATTAGATATTAGTTGGAATAATTTTGAGGAAAAATACAAAAAAATCATTTTTGTAGGATTTGGATTGTTTTGAAATAGGTAATGGAAGAAAAAATTCAATAAGACCGAGTGCAGCAAGGGTTGGTTTGGGGAGTAAGTAGTTTTAGAGTTGGATTGTGATTTCTGAAAGAGGACAGTAAACTTGAAATTTTAAAAGGCTCAGTTTTTCATTACTTATGCTGCAAAATTTCCAAACATTTTTTTAATTTGCCGAAATTTCCAAGATTTTAATTTCTGAAATTTTGCCGAAATTCCAGACTGGAAATTGACTGGGGGTGTGCTGGTATTTTATCCCCCCCCAATACCCCCTACAGCACCGCCCTTGATGATCTACCCACATAATTTAGTACGTAGGTAAGGTTAGATTAATATTCAATACAATTATTGGTTTTGGTAAACGAATATATATTTTAAATTTTGAATACAATTTCCAAGACATTCATCCCGATTTATCGTATTTTCTTTTCCCACTAAACAAGTATTGTTGAAACTAAAAAAAAAGTTCATCTGAAATTCGTCGTGTTCGCAATCACACACACGGATAAAATTTTCTCAACTTATTCTAATCATGTTTTTGGTGTTTTGTTAAAGTTTTCTTTCTCTTGTGGGCACGAAATAGCGAACCGATCGTTTACGTTACCTCTAATGGCATCTCAGAAAATTTTATTCGACAATAAAATTTGTTAAAAACTTTTCAAATCACAAGGTTTACCATGTATAGAGATGAACAAATGCAAAACCTATCAAAATTTCGTCTTGTAAAAGTTTTTTTCTTCTTCATACTCGCACAATGCTTTTCGTATCCTTTTGTATGGGATAAAACCTTGCATTTCCAAGGCTGCCTTTTTCTTTGATATCGTTTCTTTTTTTTTTGAATTTCGTAGGTAGGTATACAGGGTGGCTCGGTTAAGGTGTGAAATATTGAAACCTCATATTCTACTCATCAATACGAACAAAAAATGTCATATTCAACATGGGCCCAAAACGCTTTCTTTCTGAGATATTGCCGAGTAAAGAACTGGAAATTCGGCAACGTTGCGCATCGCGACGCCCGTAAAATGTTGCGTTTAACGAGACGAGCGTCGGGGTTACTTACGCGGAAGTTAATTACAGCGTTGCCACAAAATAAATTATGCCGAGATACCCTCCATTTTTTTGATTTTTTAGAAAAAATTTTTAGGCGAAATTTTTTTTATAATAATGAGGAATCATGAGAAATCATTAAATTCGATTTTTATTGTAATTTTGTGGGATGGTCGAAATTTGATAAATTGATTACTCAGCATCCAATAAATAAAAAAAAAAACAGAAATTTGGGTTAATAGGTGTTAAATAAGTAGTAATACCCCTAAAAGTGAATAAAATTTCAAAAAAATGATTTTTTGTTCTTGTTCGACCATATTTCTGGTACAGAAACACATTTTTTATTTTAAAACACTTACTTATGAACCAAAAAAAAAACAAAAAAATTGGTATACGCTTCTATGGACCTCCTTTCACTTTTTCCACCACCTACCCCCCGAAAATTTTTACTGCTAGAGCAAAAATTGTCAATTTTGGGTGAAATCTGGGCCCCTTTAAAGGCGAATACTCAGTAATGCTTTTGTACCATCATGGATAAACTTGTTTTACTCCCTTGATATGTATCTTTTTATATTTCGACATTAACGAGGCATGTATTATTACGAATTGAAATCTACCATGACGTAAGATTATACGTAGGTGTCTGTGAATTTCGAAAAGACGGAGTTTATCCCCCCCCCCCTTCATAATCAAAATAGAACCACTTATTCCAAAACTTTCGTATTTCAAGTTCAAATTTTTGACTATTTATTTTCCAACGAGAACGAAAAATTTGCTAATTTTCATAATGTCAACCTACCGAAATCTAAAAATTCAATTCTTGTCTTTTTTTACTTTTCACAGATGTACTTTTCTCCCCCCCCCACCCACCCTTTCCTACTAGAAAACGTGAAAAATACAGTCATGTTTTTAAAAAAATGATTTTCTTTGACTTGTTAAAATTTTCTAGAGTCATTTTTCAACATGCTCAGCTATTTTTAACTTTCTATTTATTTTTTTTTTGAAATAACCTATGTACCTAGGTAAATTTATTGAACCTCGGCACAGCAAAGATGAGCGTTCTCTCGAATTTTCGTCAGTTTTAAATTATAAAAGCAATGTAAAAATGTTCCCCAAATTCTTTATTTTTTTTTTTACCAAGTTCACAGAAATTCCATAGGATCTACCTTTCTGTTTTTTGTTTTTTTTTCGTTCTCATTTTCTCGATTTTTTTCAAGTTTTCGCACAAACTCGAGACCACTAAAAAGGGATGCAAAAAATGTATCCGAACCGAACCTGCAAATTATTGAAAAACTGGTCTGGGCTCGCAAATCATCAAGACCCCTACTTAAAAAAATGTCGAATGAATTTGATTATCGCCAAAAAAGCCCTCAACAAAAAATTGGATAATTTTTCAAAATAGATAAACAACAAATTTTTTAAAAGCTGGCAAATTTTCCAAGACGTGGTTTTTACGAACATTTGGAATATTGATTGCGTAAAATAAATCAACCAGAAAAATCAATGTTTTTCATAATTTTCTAAATTCCAAACATATACCTATTGTTCAATGATCAATTATTGGTGAATAATGAGCATATCTTAGATTTTTTATTAATTGAAAGATGAACGAGATATGCAAATGAGAGTGAGTATAAATCTCAGAGAGGAAATATACACAAAATTCGATTTCAAAAATTCGTATCATATTTTATTTTGTCTCTAATTCCTTGAAATACGAACTACCTACTAAATTTCAGCTTATTTCATTTGAAAAAATGTGTTGAAAACAAAAAAATGTAATTTCTTTTGTTTGCTGAAAATATACCTTAAGAAATGTGAATTTCAATGAATTGGTTATTATTTTTGGTGTGTTGATTACGGAAAAAGGGTATTTTTCTAAATTCGGGGTTGAAAGAACATGAGGGATTTCTGCCTTGGGAGCTACAATTCGCGAATGATTTGTGTAATAGTTTGCAATTAATAGACCAATCAAATACGAGTCATTTTCTTGAACCAATTGATCAAAAATGAATATTTTACGATCTTGTCAAATGCAAGAGTGAATCATTCGCAAATAATATTTTGGTCAATGTGAATCGTTCGTGAAAGATCAGATAAAAACCATAGGTGAATCATTCCCGAACGATTCAGGTATGAAGAAATTGTTTGTGAACAATATGTTCGAACCCGAATCGTTCGTAAAAGATGCGACAAAAATTACGAGTGAATCATTTGCGAACAATTTTTTTAACCACGAATCGTTCGCAAATGATTTGTTTGAAACTGAATCGTGCTTGAACGATTTTTTCGAACCTGAATAATCCGTGAGAGATCTGATGAAAATCTTAGATGAATCACTCGCGAACGATATGATCGAAATCTCACATGAATCATTCGCGAACGGTATGATCGAAATCTCAGATGAATCATTCGCAAACGATATGATCGAAATCTCAGATGAATCATTCGCGAAGGATATGATCGAAATCTCAGATGAATCATTCGCGGACGTTATGGTCAAAATCTCAGATGAATCATTCGCGAACGATATGATCGAAATCTCAGATGAATCATTCGCGAACGTTATGATCAAAATCTCAGATGAATCATTCGCGAACGATATGATCGAAATCTCACATGAATCATTCGCGAACGATATGATAGAAATTCAGATGAATCATTCACAAACGATGATCGAAATTTCAAACAAATAATTTGCGAACGATATGATCGAAATCAAGAATGAATCATTCACAAAGGATTAAATCAAAAATACAAAAATCATTCGGCATTGATTTGAGTATTTCGTTTTGAATATGATTCGTTCACAATTCACAAACGATTCAATCACAGACACTCGCGAGAAACCCATTTGTGAACGATTTCATCAAACATGATTCATTCGCGAACGATTTAATTACAAATGAAAAACACAGGGGTACGCTGTAAATTTGAAAATATGGGATTAATTCCAAAGACATCTTTAATTCGTCCAAAATTACCAGACGCATAAATCGTTTCCTTTCCTTTCACGCGGTAAAACAAAGCGTCCGATAAATCGTTGCCTGACAAAAGAGTATTAGAATTAATATAATTTTTCCCGCCAAGTTGAATATTCTAACGACTTCACTTCACCTTTAAATGGAAACGAACATGCAACATTCAATTTTGTGTAATTTTTAATGCTATACGTATGTATTCTACAAACCCTCGCGTTTATACCGATCTACGTAAACTTTTCGTTGATCTCTCTTTCTATAATAAATTTCGCAAAAATGTCAAAAAACGATTTATATCAGCGGAAAACTACTCGGTAATTCTGTATACTGTTCATTGACCGTACGTCCACATACCTAGCCAAGTTTATTAAATGCAAATTTCGTAAAACAATAAATTTAAAATAAGATATACGTATTAAAAACAGGTAGGTAACTTCTCATATTTCATCAAAAACGAAGTAGATATACCAAACGAAATTAATAAAATTTTCTTACTGTGGCGTTTTATAAGCACATTATATTAAATTAGATACTTACAGAAATAATATATAAATGGTAATTTGCATTAACATCTAATACCTTGAAAAAAATTAGAACATTTTTGTACCATAAGACAGGTATCTACTATAATTGATGATAGATAAACATGAATTTGGTACGTAGAGTACATTAGGGTGTGTCTTAAATCAAATTTTCAAATTTTGGTGGTCGCACTCCCCCTCTCAAAATTAAATTCCAAATGTTTTAGCTTTCTAGATCAATTAGGAGCCATGTGCTGCGTCTCCCCCTTTCTTACATGATTTAACGTAAGTAGAATAATATCCTAAAAATTGGAAAAAAAAAAACTGAAAAATTTCCAAATGTTTTGTGAAAAATTGAAAACATGACTCGATTTTGATTTTTAAGGATGAACTTTGGAGACGAAGAATCATTCTAGGGGGTTCGCGGAGCCCTCAAACTGGACAAAAATAGTATATTTCACAACAAGGGAGAAAAATTGTTTTTTCTTCGAGTTTTGAACAATATTTTTGTTTATTGTGGGAGAAAAACGCGAATTTAAGCACTCGAGCGATTTGCGAAAGGGAGTAAAATAACGTTTTACTCCCTCTATAGGGTGTTCTATGAATCGTCTGCTAAACATATTTTTTCGGTTATAACCGGGTACCACTAATAAAAAACTTGGGATGAACATGTTGCCTATGTTGAAAATTGAAGGGGCAAATGCTGCTGTAAAAAAAAATCACTTCAAAAATTTTTTTCAACCGTGGGAATGGATAGTACTTTGAAAACTGAACAAATTTACACCATATGACTTTTTGCCTATTTTTAAAAATGAAGGGGCTACAAAAAAATTGTTCAAAAAAATTCTTAAAAAATGAACTGATCAAGGGAAAGGATAATACGTTGAAAACTGAAAAAATTTTGTTCTGTAGACCTTTTGTCTAACATCGAAAATGAAGGGGCTACGGATCACTCAAAATAAATGGGCTTCAAAAATGTTTCAAATTTTCTCAGTTTTTAATGACCCTTTGCCCCTTTATTTTTGATGTTAGGCAAAAAGTCTACAGAATAAAATTTCTTCAGTTTTTAACGTACTATCCATTCCCTTGATCAATTCATTTTTTGAGAATTTTTTAAATTTTTTTTTCGTATCCCCTTCAATTTTAAAGATAGGCAAAAAGTCATAAAGTGAAAATTTGTTTAGTTTTCAAAGTACTATCCATTCCCACGGTTGAAAAAAAATTTTAAGTAATTTTTTTAGCAGCAGCATTTGCTCCTTCAATTTTCAAAATAGGCAACATGTTCATCCCAAGTTTTTTTTAGTGGCACCCGATATCCGAAAAAATATGTTCAGCAGAAGATTCATGGAACACCTTGTACAACGAAATGTACTATTTGAGGCCCCTAAAATTTTCACCTGGGATAATTACACAGATCCCGAGTTCATCTTTAAAAATTTAAATTGTGTCATAATTTCAGATTTCTACGAAAAATTTGAAAATTTCGCATTATTTTACCCTCTTTTTTCAATTATAGTACGCTATCCCACGTTGAAATAAATCCAATAAAAAAAGGGAGACCTACCTACATGAGGAGGCTAAAATTTAAAAAATGTAATTTTTAGAGAGAAATAAATCACGTTACGGGGTGAAATCCCCAAAATTCGTGCAGAGGAATGATTTGAAACGCACGGTGTCCAACGATTTTTTTTAAAAAATCACTTCCTACTTTTTACGAGATTTTTTAATGTCCCTTTTCCGGCTAAGAAAGCAATTCAAATTTTATTTTAAAAATTTTCTCAAGAACTTGAATCTTTAAAAGAAAAAATTCAAAAAAAAATCTTTTCGAAGAAAAATTATGAAATTTTGAAAAATGTAACACGTCATGTCAGGGTGTCTACCAAATCGGGTGAATGAAAATTCGGATTTTTTGTGTTAAAAATGTAAACATTTCTTCACAATTCACTTCTTCCCCTCCTTCCAAAAAAAACCATGGGTTGCAAATTTACTCCATAGGAAGGGATGAGAGGAGAGGTCTAAAAGGGGGTTCACCCCCACCTATAATTCAAAATTGGTCCATTAGGCCAGCCCCTGCCAATTTTTTCGGCTTGCTTCAGTAAATAAAAAACGACGAAGAGATAAAATATTGATTATTTTGTAGAGATACTTATATCAATGTGTTTAGTCCAAGAAAATCGAGGGAAACATTTTTTGCGAAAAAATACCCTCAAAAGTTGAAAATTCCATCACTTTTTCGGTTTTTCCTCATTGAGGTATTCCAAAACGTGACTAATAATTCCGAATTCTCTTCCATTCTCCCCCCTTTTTTTGAGCATTGTGGTCAAAGGCATCATGGCATTCCTTTGCTTATCACAGTTTATTAAAAAGTACGTTTCCACAGACAATTAGATTTTAAATGAATTCTGTAGGAAGAAAGAGTGTAAATTGTAAATCCAGCAAAGAAAATTTCATAATTCGATGGAAAAAGACATGCATTTGAGCGGAGCGAGGATGAATTTTTTTTGAAAAATTCATGATACATAAAATAAGCAAAGAAATACTTTTTCCATATGATGTATCCTACTTTTGGATTTTTGAAAAATTCTAAGAAAAATTCCAAAATTTCTTGACATTTCCCTGATTTTTCCAGATTTTCAAAATTCCCTGATTTTTCCAGGTTTTCCAGAAAATGGATACCCTGTAATGAAACACACTAAAGTAAAATTCCAAATTATGTAGCTTCATTTCAATTTATAACAGTATCATTTTGTATCGAAATAAAGCAGATTTACATTTTTATGGACATTGAAACAATAAAAAAAATCGTTTCTCGTTCTGTACATAAACTGGTGAAACGGGGGGGGGGGGGCTAGAATTTTTCGGACACCCGGTACATAATTCATACATGACCATACGAAATTCATCATTTTTTCACACATTCATCACTCAACAAAAAATAAACCGTTTACCCTCCGAAGGGAGTTACGATCTTTCTACAGCTTCATATTTTGTTTTCATCAAATTTCAAAGTCCTCCCCTCCCATTTTCTCATAAGAATTAATGGCGAAAACCTTCACCCATACGATTTTCTAAATTTCGATTCTCATCTCGAATTAAAACTAAACAAATAATGCACGAATCTTTCACACGGAAAAAAACTATTCGATGGGTCAAAAAACTCGAAAAATCTCTTGGAAACTTTGACCACATAGAAAATATTCGTAAACGAGCCTCGCATACGTTTCGCTGACGGAAAGTTTCAAAAAGTTGGGTGATCAAGTTTTGAATATTTACTATAAAATGCCACCGTACGTGAACCCATGTCACATTCAAATGTTCAAAAGTTTGGAAATTTCGCAACAAATCCGTGAAATGTATCCAACAAAAAATAATGGAAGTTGAGCCCACACCAGCGACACGACGGTAGCGGTTGAATACGACTAAATTGTTTTTCGAGAAGAAATGCCCATGCATGCGTGCGTGTATTCTCCGAGATATTATAGTTATATATTAAACTTCAGCTAAAGGTCCATTTTGTCATCGACGTAATTAATCGAAACTTAGTCATTTTTAGAGCCCCAATTTCATTAATAACTTGGTTGGTTTGGGTTATACCGAGTATACCGAATGTAAAAATATATAGGAAACCGGAATCTGGTATCACACAATTAATCATGATACTATAGCGCACAAGGCGAATACTTAGCCCCGATGCCCATAAATTTCGCAAAACAATTCATGCAGAAAATTGAATCCACACCGAGCCGTATGCGCACATCTCATTAAAAGCTTTTTTTATTGGAAAGCTTTCGCATTATAATAAATCAAACTTGAAAAAAAAGACTTTCTCACCACGTATAATAAATATTTCATGTACTTAATCATAATAATTTATTTAAAGATGTTCGGCCTCGATGGCGAGCGTTTTTTCCCCAAAGTCACTCACATCGAGGATAAGAATTCGGTCCATCAAATTTGTTCCAATTTCGAAGATTGCAGGCGTTTTAACGATAAACTCGCTCGATGAATTTTATTTAAAAATAAATTCGAACGAGACGGAGACCAAATAATACTCCGTCCATTATCAGTATAAATTTCATCGCCATCAATTTTGATAAACAATGGTCGCAGTAACAAATTAGAAACTAAATTTAATAGATCAACGTATAAAGACTAAAGGAGGAAAAAAAACGTGGTCGTCGACGACGACAACTTCGCAATATAAAATGATAAAGAATTCCAAAAAAAGCAATGTATCGTTGCAAGAATGGAGAGCCAAAAAAAGAAAAAGTGACGGTGAAGAAAAACGTAGAAATAAAATGAAAGTATTGCTGGAAACGACAAAACATAAATATAAAAAAGCACAAAATTAAACAACACTCCACGTGAACGCTATGTTATATATGTTTTACCATCATAATTGGAAAACTTTTAATTTAAAGATACACCGTGTTCAACAAATGTTACAACATTTTTCAAATCTTCGCTTTTATTACGATTACAATAATACGAAACGTGTCGCTAGTCGATTAATGGCCAAAAATATCGTTTAATTCGACTTCTCGTAATATTTTCAGTTGCGCGTAATTCGCGTAGGTATTCCGGCGTGAAAAAAAAATCCGCACGAGTTAAAAACATTTACTAAGTAGCATGACTTATTTCCCATCTTGTGACGAAAACTTTTCCCATTCGGAGCCGTGAACGTGAAGTTGAAGAGAGTCGTTATGAGAGTTTAGCAATTGTATGGTCGGAATATGAAAGATGATACTTTGACGCCAAAAAGCTCTCGAACGAGAGGAGAATGTGACGCGAAATTAACGCTCAACAGCCAATCAAAATGGAGAAAGTTTTCCAATTTAAATGTATAAATTCGGCATCGCATATAAACCTCGCTTTTTGTTAGGCTTTTCCAAAATCGACACATTTCTTTGTTTATACTTCAAAGTTAACCGAAGATAATAATTTTTAAGCGAGTGGGGCTTTTTAAACTGAATTCGTCTGCGTTTCCTAATTTAATATTCCGTAAGCTCCGACATTCGGTGATTCGTCGAACATTAAAATATCAAAGTCTTTGTAACTTACTATTAGGAACAGTATGTATATTAACCATTTACTTTATTCGTCTGATATACGCTCTCATAACCAGCCAAATAGCAGTTCATATTTAAATTATAGTCTCTCGTTCAAAAGAATACCGTAAATTCTCGATTCGCTATGTAAATACCCGTTCGAAAATTCAAGGATTCTAAACGATTTGCGCAGTGGAGTTATACACGACCAAGAATTTCCAAAAAGGGTTACAAAAATGTTATAAAACAAAGATTCATCTACAAAAATACACGTACGTGCTTAATTAGGCCATAAAATATCAAAATTATACCAAAATTGACATGAATAAAATTAAAATTTGCTAATTGTACATCAATCTAGAATATAATTAGTTAGAAAGTGAGGGTAATTATACTCAACGACGCGAGTAAAAAATCAATACCGAACTCTTGTTTGGATGCCTTTTTTATCCTGGGGTTGTAATATACCTTACATCTTGACCAAATTCATATGGTTGAGGCTCTTTGAGGCAGGGTATTTTCGAAAAAAATCATCATCAGCAGTAAAATATTTCATTAATGATGTAGAAAAGACAAGAGAACTAAAAAGGTGAAATTGAAGTCTTCACGACCCCCTAAACTATTAGTCAGGTCTCAATTGTACAAAAAAAGGCTTCCGCGCGGGATTCCTGTTAAAATTGATTTTATGATCGATTCTTATTCTAGACACTAAAACAAATAAATCTCGCTTGGATGCCTATTTTTCCTCTCCCCCTTTTTCCCAGGATCCACCTCCAACATTTCAAACGTGTGTACCGCCTAATCTATGGGTCGTAATGAAAAAATGTTCAAAAAAAAGTTGTTCCTCAACACCTAATGTACATTTTCATTCCTCATCAAAATCCATTTTGAAGTGACTCCTGCCGTCCAAATTTGGAAATGAAATTTTTTTTGAGAAAACTTCAGAATCACGTTTTCTTTATTTTCAACGAAAAGTTTCGGAGATACGGGAAAATTTGTAACCACCAAAAGTATTCAGAATTAAATTTCCTTTCCAATGAATTGTTTCACGACCATTTTCCTCAACTTTTCCTGACAGAGTGGACTTCTCCTCCTCCTCCTTATCTCAAAAGTTGGACCCTTGAAAAAAAAACTTGAACGATTTTTGTTCTTCAGTATGTGGTGTACAATTTCACTTGGTATTGGATTTTATTTTGAAGCAAATTTTTTTGGAGAGTCCAACTTTTGAGAAAAGGAAGGGTGGAGAGGTTCACTCTGTCAGGAAAAGTGGAGGAAAATGGTCGTGAAACAATTTGATGGAAAGGAAATTTAATTCTGAATACTTTTGGTGGTTACAAATTTTCCCGTATCTCCGAAACTTTTCGTTGAAAATGAAGAAAACGTGATTCTGAAGTTTTCTCAAAAAAATTTCATTTCCAAATTTGGGCGGCAGGAGTTGCTTCAAAATGGATTTTGATGAGAAATGAAAATGTACATTAGGTGTTGAGGAACAACTTTTGTTTGAACATTTTTTTCATTAAGGTGCAGTGGGGTAATTGCAAAATCGGGGTATTTGCAAAATCAGCTTCTGGAGGTCAGTTAACATAATTTTTGATCGCGCCATCTTTTGGTAGGTCAAGCCACATCTATTACCTATATACTCACTCAGTTTGAACGAAATCGGTGCACGCATTTGCTTTGTGGAAATGTTTTTATCAACATGTGTCAAAATCACTCATAAGTAAAGTTGAATCAGTTTTTTTCAAAATGGTCAAAAACGTATAAAGTAAAATTTTTTTGAACTGATTTTTGTTGATTAAATATACGAATAGATCTAAGTTAAAGCTAAGACTATCATTTTCGAAAAATTTTCATTACATTGATGGAAAAATGCGTTTTTGCATTTACCCCGAAAAAGGTCATGCGGGGGCAATTGCAAAATCGAAAATATCTATCATTTTATTTATACTCTCAGAATTTTTTAAACGATTTTTAGATGTAAAATGGGTCGAAAATACAAAAAAAAGAATACTAGTTCTTCAAAAGTGTGAAAATTTATATTAAATTTTTGATATTTACTTACAAAATTTTGCCATTTTTTGCGTTTTTGGGAGTTATTATCAAAATATTGTTCAAATTTCATCAAAATTTTGTGTTTTCCAATAAAATACGCCATACTTATCACAAGTGATCATTTGTTTTCAATTTTTAGCTCATTAAAAAAAAATAAAAATAAAAATAAAAAATGAGATTTTTTCACTTCCTTAAAAAATTCTTTCTTTCTTGGATATCTCCGACAAATTTTGATCAAGCGAAGGTAATGAGTATATTAAGAGGTAGTAAATTTTACGTAGATTCCGATTTGACCATCAAAACTGAAAAAAAATTAGCACCTTCAGAAATAATTTACGATTTGGCATTTGCCCCATGGCGGGGTAAATGCAAAAACGCAATTGAAAAATTTTAAAATTTTATTTTCTCATAAATTTATAAACTAAATGATACGAAATTTCTCCCACCAATAGAGAACCCCTTGAAGTTTGTGTGACAGAAATTTCAGGTTGATTGGTGCCATAGAGCCGGTACAGTGAACCGGCAAAGTGTCACTAATCAAAAAGTGGTTTGCAATTGCCCCACTGCACCTTACGACCCATAGATTAGGCGGTACACACATTTTAAATGTTGGGGTGAACCCTGGGAAAAAGGAGGAGAGGAAAAATAGACATCTAAACGAAATTTATTTGTTTTAGTGTCTAGAACAAGAATCAATCATAAAATCAATTTTAACAGGTATCCCGCGTGGATGTACAATTGTGCAATTCAGACCTGACTATATTGCAGATTTGATTCGATATTGTTTTTGGGGTAGCATATACAAAAATCGAGATTTTTGATTTTTTGAAAAATAAAATATCCACCTTTTCACAGTGAAAATTTCACCCAGTGGAGCAGTGGCACGTAGATGGGCTAACTAAGAGAACGACCTTCGTTTAGAATGGCGGGAGGGTGGAATGAGTTATCGGTGCGGTGATGGATAGAGTAAAATGATGATTAACATTCACGGCAAACCGGTTATGCAATTCTATTAACGTCAATGAAAAAATCGTCTAGCATTATGCATAGGGGTTAAACAACTGCCTTAGGAATGAAACTATTTTCACACATGCGTTCTGACGACCACTGAAACGTCAGGGCTACTGTTTTATCATAGAGTAAGACTCTATGGTTTTATCATTTACGTTAGTCCAGGGGCAAACTACAAGTAAACTGCAAAAGGTGATAAGAGGTGTGAAATTTGGTAGAGCCCGGGAAGCCATCGCCAAATCCCATAAGAGGGGATGGGGGAGGTTTGAAGGGGTTTCCGTCCCCATTTTTCGAAATTGGACTATCGACCTTTTTTAGATGTCATTTCCATATGATTGAATCTCGCTGAGTTCAAAAATGTCATTAATTTCAAAATACGAGTGTGAGAAATTTGAGATTCCTCAACTCGTGTTCACGCATTTTCCCTCAAAACTGCCTAAAAATCACATTTTTTCAACTTTGCACAACCTGCGATTGAACCCCGGTTTTCCGTGAATAATATCTTCTCTATAATAAGCCTCAAAATTGAAAAATGGCCAAATAATCACGTTCTACTCGCAATTTCTCATCAAGGTTTTATTAAATCCAATCCACAAGCTGGGGAACTCCTTTTGCATTTTTGAAGAAAAAAATAATTTCAGAATTGAATCGAGAGTTGCTAAAAAAACCTTCTTATCGATACCAAACACGAAAATTTTCAAAATTTTGATTTTTGCCTCTTTCTTCCCTGCGCCCCCACATTAAACAACTTCACTTATTATCAACTGCAAGGAATGACATTTTTGCCGTGAATTTTTTTGGGCGCCCTATAAAGGTGCATTAAAAAATTTAATTTCACTGGTAAAATTGTGGGTAGCTTCAATATTAGGTATACTAGTTTCGATTATTTCAAAAGAGACTGTAATTGTCTGAAAATAGGTTTTTTAACCACAACTTTTGGACAAATAAGTGAGGGTTTTTGAAGATAAATTTACCATCATGATAAAAAATTGCGAGTAGACCATAAATTATTAAGCCATTTTTCAATTTTTAGGCTTATTGGAAAAAATAATTCATGAAAAACAGATTTTCAAAGAACATTTTACCCTTTCCAGTACTGGGTAACGACTGCCACCTCCCCCCGGAATGAACATTTTAGTGTGTTGATTAGTGGAGCGAATAAACAACACGAAAAAAAAACAACAGAATTGAATTATTTCAGGATACGGCATTTATATCTTTTTTCTAATTTGACAAGATTAAAAATATACCTTAACTGGATTTTGGCTCTAGAATTTCAAAAAACAATTTTTCTACTTCAACTTGAATATTGAAAAATCAACTTTTTAATGGTTAATTTAATGGCTAGAAATATATATTTTTTAATTTTCAATTTTACAATCAACATGATTTTTTCTTGGAAAAATTCTGTTTTTTGAAATGAACCTGATGAGCTATGAATCCTGTTTATAGGTACTTAGTTGCCCAAATATTCAGATTTTTTTTTCATTTTCAAAATCAAACGTTGAAAAAACGAAAGTTTTGGTACCTAACTAAAACTTTCATATTTTCGAAATTTTGTTCAAATACATTTTCTCCCACCGAAAGAAAAATGAAACCATTTTGTTTTCCAAGAAATGGGCAGACGAGTAGGTAGGTAAGGTCAATTGGGGTAATTGTAAATTTTTCGGAAAATTGAACCGATTTTGTGATACTCTTTTTCGTTTTACTCTGCAAGTAAGAAAGCAAAGTGATTGAAATTTTTACCATGTATCAATGAATGTATGAGGAGTAATATGGCGGTTTGTTTTCATCGATTCGATTATTCATTCCGAAATTATGGACTTCGTTTACAATTGGACAAGAATATTTACATTTACCCCACAATGATGGGGTAAATGTAAATGCATACATTGTGCCCCATAAAAAACGTATCACTCGGGTTTTTTTGCATAATTTGGAAAAAAATTATACAGATTAAATATTTAAACGCATAGAAAAACCAACTTGTAAAAAAAAATCAAAAAAAATCAAAACAAAAAAATATATATTTTGTGTTTAAATTTGTGAATCCCATTTAAATAACACGTGTTTACAATTACCCCACACCTGAAAAATTTGATGGGTATTTGTAAATGCTGCAGAAAATTAATTTCTCAGCTTCAAAAATCATAAGAATTGAATTTCATCATTTTTTAATGTCCGTAGAACTAAATTAATGCATCAAACACCAACTTTTTTACTTTTTTCTATTTTTTCTCGAATTTTGAAGATTACGTAAATTGTGTGAAAATCGAAATTTGATATCATGTTTTTTTCATCGCGAAATTTTTCATCACAGCTGTCACCAAGAACCCGAATTTTTTTATTATAGTAAGAACAATTATTCAAAGTTTTTATTTTTGGCAACTCCAGTTTGCTAGATGCATTTAAGTATTTACAGCACGACTTGTTTACAATTACCCCATGTTTACAATTACCCCAAATGACCTTACTTAAACGAAAGATTAAAAAATCTTAATTGAAAAAAAATTATGGAATTTTTTAAAAATTTGATAGAATCATTTTTTCTTTCAAACTAATTGAGCCTAACCTAAAAAAAAAAAAACTAAATCGTCAGTTTCCAATAAATTTGAAGTTTGGCTCATTGAAACAGTATGCTACTCACATCTGAAACCAAATTTTGAACAGCAATGTAGAAGTTGATTACAACACCTTCTGGAACAATTCCAATGCGAATTCAACTTTTGTTGGAGGTTCCAGTTCGCCTCGAAAATGGTCACAATCGATTCCTAAGGTCAACTTCAGTGGGTAGATGAAGTTTCGAAGTTCTTTACTGCAAGAATACATTTTTAAATTTTATAGTGAATCTATACAAATCTGGAATAGTGTAATCACTGGAAAAGCAAAAATTTTAATTCAAAAGCAAATTTTTCACACATCATTAAAGAAATTGATTTAAACGTCTTTACACTCTATTATCTTTCGGCTGTTTTTTTTCCTCAAACCCCACGTAAATACCCACGAAAAGCTCAGACCTCTTCAACACTACATATCAGTTATTACACCTGCATCAATTAATGAGATAATATTTATTCAGAACATCCAGTGCCTTCTTCTCAAAATAAAAATAAAATAATCGATTATATTTCCGTATTTTCTCAACAAAAAATAGGCTTCAAATCCTCATTTTTTCAATCCAATAAAAAATGTTGAAATTTTTCCTAATAAAACCTAGTAGGAATAAACGAGTAATAAAAATAAATGTGTTTTGCGTTGAAATTGGAACGTTAGAGATGCCGCGTAATTACGCTTTTGAGAGCCCTTGAAATCCGTTGGTCTTTTTAATAGTGAGTTGATGGCAGTGATAACATTACATACCGCAAACATAAAAACTCAATATGTATTAGGTACAGCTTAGCTGCGGGACAATTTTAACGCCAGTTTATTATGCACATTAAAAATCTACGAATTGAGTAATTTTATTCGTACAAAATGGAAACTTTCAAAAATAGATGTACTGCTATGTACATTTTACATTAGAGATCAACAAATGTAGGTACCTAGATATGTTTTTATCAAATTACCCTTAAACATGTATCCCCAATGGAAAAAAAAGATGGTACGTTTGCGATATATATTGCTTAATATGTACAAGATACCTGACCAAACAAAAGTGAAATTTTTCATAAACTTTTCGTAATCACGTTCATATGCGGTTTATTCAATTACAAAATGAACTAGGTTTAATTAAAACAATGAATTAATTAACTGGAAGCCGACGCGAGGTCATTATAAGCACAGACTCCATAAGTTAATGCAAAAGATTACCGACGCCACTACCTATTGAATAATTAATGCGGTGTTAAATTGCAATAGTGTGCCAGCACTGATCACAATAAACGAATCATCAATTTTGGTCGCAAAACCGCACCGAGAGACGGTGCAATGTAATTTTATAGGAATTATATAGTATTTACAAGTAAGCCAAGTATGTACAATGGGATGCACAAGCACAACCCGATGTGTAACCTATCAAGATTTTCAAGCAATGAACGCTTTATAAACGGAATTCGATTTACAGTTTGGTTCAATTACGTTGGCGAAATTCAAGCTGCTCAACATTTATCCGCATAAATAATTGTTAGAAATTTCCACCGAGCGTTAATTAACCTGTCATACAGTAATAATGTATACGCGTAATTTGCGATTTCGCGCGAAAATGTTAAACCCGAACGTTATTCGATACATATGACAGATATGATAAATAAAAGCAATACATAATGGTTTTTTCCTGTGCTTGGTTCGATATAGTCTACCTACTACCCAATTAATGAATGTTACCTATTTTCCAATTTATCCGAAAGGCATAAATTTTATTATCTGTGCATTTTTAATGAAAATACAAATTGGCTTATGTAATTTTCCTTAGCATACTCATTAGAGTAAAAAACAAAACATACTTATATCTTGGATTTTGATGAAAATTGGCGAGGTAGTTTACTTTGAATGAAAGACCACCCCAAAAAATTAGAACTCCCCCGCTCAAAGGGAGATGAAGCTAGATGATATCAAAGCGGTATCATTTATGAAAAAAACACGTTTTTGTTATTTTTGACAGTAGGACAACCGGCATCATGGAGACCTCAGTCACCCCGTAAAAAGTTGAGATTTCAGTTTCTACATCCCATGCAACCATTGACTTGAAACTGGATATCAATTTTGCCCTTCACCAGGGAGATGAATAGTTGCAGATCACAAATTTTGGGAATTTTTAACTTTCACCACATTCAAATCGCTCATTCCATGGTCTCAAAATGAAACCCAAAATTTTTTAAGCCACCTAGAATAATTTTTCATGAAATTAAAAAAAAAAAATCATGAAAGTGGTGGTAGCTGCATTTTGATTTACCCAATGTCCATTAAATTTAAGTTATTTATTCACTGCTGGGCTGCTATTCCTTAAATGTGTTATTGACGTTTGGAGCGTAACTCATGAAGCCAAAAATAACACTTTGAAGGCATTGTGGGCATTACCTTTAAAACAGTATTCCTGAGTTTTGAAGGATCCACGTATAATTTTTAACTGATTGTTGTTTAAAATCCTATCAACTTACCTACTATAAGTCTAAAAGCCAAAAAAACAACCTAAGTGAAATCACACAAAAGGTAAAAAATAAATGAAAATTGATACCCAAGAAAAAACACACAATATCTTCACTTTTTTATGTCATGCTCATTTTAAACTTATAGTTCGTTTATTTATTTTACATTTCCATTGAAAGTTAAAGTGTAAAAATGAATCGAAATGGAAGGCCACGAATAAGAAATCCATCAGCCAACGGTATGCAAAAAGCATATTTGATCGACCACCCCGAAAAACATCTTGAAATGGTAACCAAAAAATTTACATCATCTTTTACGTACACTGATTTGAAATCTCAATGGGACTGGTTAGTCAAAGAATTAAATAAAATAGGGCCACCAAAATCAACGGATGGTTGGATTAAAGTAAGTGATATTCTTTCACTGTTGTTTTAAAATCAAGGTACTTATTGTGCTAATTTTATAAAGTGTATCGTATGGGAAGATTCTCACTCAGGGAAATACACCGAATCGAAGCCTAGACAAACCGAGAGATGAAATAAAAACTTGAATCACAGCACAACAATATTTTATTTGATAAGGAAATATAATATGACAGGTACACTGAGTGAAAAAATTGTGGCGATATTGACTACAAATTGTGGAAAAACTTATCCAGTCCCAGTTTGTGATGCTTTTCACCACAGTTGTGGTGCTAAACATACCACAATTGTGGTGAAAAGTGAAAATCTATCACATTTGGGGTGAAAAGTACCACAGTTGTGGCAAAAAAAAGTACCACAACTGTGGTAAAAGCATCACAAACTCGGACTGGATAAGTTTTTCCACAATTTGTAGTCAATATTGCCACACTGTTCTCTCAGTGTAGTAAAAGAGGACGTATAGGCACGGTGATGAATACAATAATAAAACTAAAAATTACATCTTAAGAACATAGGAACGTCAAGTGGCATATCGCGGACAGAGGACTGAACTGTCCCATTCGGGATGCGCGCGTCGACGTCCACACAAAACGAAACATAGGCCTCGTGACAAGACGCGGGAGACACAGGGGGAGAGACACACCACCAGGCACTCGAAGGCGCATTTCCTTCAATCTACAATGCCCCAAATCGGAGTACCAAGCCCTGAAGTCGAAGCACTGAAGGGGTGAAGGATATGACACTTCCTCCAACAGGCGCCGGTGCTTCCAAATGCCAGGGAAACCTAAGGGAATTCCTGGTGCCAAGGGCGCCGGGCTTGAGGGTGTGGCTGGCAGTTGTGTCTGCTGCCCAAGATTAAAGCCTAAAAGATCTACAAAAAAAAAACACAAGGACGAAACAAAACAAAACAATAAACAATACATAATTAATGATAAGTTACTTTTAATTTATAGTATCTGTGTGAGTTTTTCCAGGATGTGGGCAATGAATTTACGATTGGTATGCAGTATGGTTATTTGCTTAATGTCGATCGCATAACGATCTTTTAATATGTTTGTAATGGCGGTTGCCTTGTTGCGGACGTGTATGATTAGGAACCTCAAGTTTATGGAAAGGATTTCTTCAACTCCCTGGTCGATGAGGGTGTTACATTGATGGAACATGCTCCCTGAGATTATGGTGGACTGTGATTTTGGGGTTTGTATGTCCCTCTAGGCGTTTACTTTTAATTGGATTTTTCTTTTGGTAATTTATTAATTGCCCCTGGAGTAATTTTCCGGAGCAGTACTCCAAGATCGAGGTGGAGATGTCAGCTGGCAGGTGGGTTTTTGCAAGACCAGTGGTAATTCCATCACCTACTACTAAGTACGTTTTGAAGTAAACTTTTGTCTTATCCTGGGTAGTTTCAAAAATAAAGTTGTGAAATTTTTGAGTCTTCAGGGTATGTTCTGATAAGTACTAATCGAATTCCATTTTCTCCTGGTCGAAGAGGTCGCTGGGATGAATATTTATTTTGAGAAAGTCGTCGTCATCATTGAGTTTTAGTAGTTTTGGAGCAGGTTTGGTATGCTTTATCTCATCCAGCTCAGATTTCGCCCAGAGTAGCTCAACCTCTGCATTTTTGAGTTGGATTGTGGTTTCAACCCGTTTTCTTTTAAGAGCGATATTTTCCATTTTCATAGCTGCAAACCGTTCGTCGTGATCTATGCTGTAGAGAGAAATGAAGAAATAATTGTAGGTTTGTAGTATGTAATTTTTACCTTTCCTAAATTTTAATTGTAGGGGTACGTAGAAAGAGAATTCTGTATGAGATGGAAAGAATACAAACTAGACACACTGTGTCAAAAGAGCGGACTTCCTATTATATACAAACTAGAATTGAACTTGTGAAGCTCAACTTTCAATGCACGTATCAACTTCGAAATTTAATCATCTCTTCCTCTGTACACATTCTAATTACTGCGGAAATTTCAAGTCGATCGATCAACTCTAACTTGAGTTATGGTGTCACAAAAAAGAACTTTAAAACTTCAAAGCTCAGCTTTCCTTGCTCAAAATTTAACCTAAAAAATTAGGTCTTCTCCTGTACGATCTACACGTACTGTAAAAATTTCAAAACGATCGGTTCAGTTAAACGAGAGAAATCAAGTCGGAAAATGGACCTATTACAAGCTTTTGAACTTTGAGCTAATTTTTCTCGAAAACGTGAGATTTTAAGAAAAATTCATGAGAAATAGAGCTTGAAATTCCTAACCATTTTTTTGACCTCCATTTTTCTCTACAATGCACCGTTTCCGAGATATTTTTGAATAACTGAATTTTGAGCTTCAAAAGCTCAGCTTTCTATGCTAGATCGCCTTCAAAAATTCAATCAGTTTTTCTCCTAAACACGTTCCTATCACCATAAAAATTGCAAATCGATCGGTCGATTTTATTTATCTTGTCAGAGGGAGGTTTCAGAAAAATGAGCTTTGGAGTTTCAAAGCTCAGCTTTCTATGCACAGAGTTACACCAAAACATAATCAGTTTTTCTCCTGTACGATGTAAACTTACTGTAAAAATTTCAAAACGATTGGTTCAGTTGAACTAGAGAAATAGAGTCAGAAATATTGACCAATCACAACCCTTCCAACTTTCTCGAAAATGGTGAGCTTTTAAGAAAAATTCATGAGAATCAAAGTTGTGGAGCTTGAAATTCCTAACCATCCGTTTGGTCACCGTTTTTCTCTACGATGCACCATTTTCGAGATATTTTCGAAAACTAAATAAACTTTGAGCTTTAAAAGCTCGACTTTCATTGCACGGATCGACTTCAAAATTTAATCAGCTCTTCTCCTTAACACTTTCTAACCACTGTAAAAATTTCAAGTCGATTGGTCAACTCTAACTTGAATTATAGGATCACAAAAATGAACTTGAAAGCTTCAAGCTCAGCTTTCTATGCACTGAATTGAACCAAAAAATGATCATTTTCTCTCTTGCACGATCTACACCTAATACATAAATTTCGAAACGATTGGTTCAGTTACACGAGAGATATTGAGGTGGAAAAATTGACCAATCACAGGCCTTCCAACTTTGAGCTCAAGCCTTATAAGGAATTTTTGATGAAGATTTTATCTGCCGACCACTGCCTCAAAGAGGTCATAAAATCAGTCTTTGTGTTGGTCTAAAAATGCCGACGCAGCAGGTGGTATTGCAAGATTTCAAAGAAGATATTTTATCTGCCGACCCATTGTTGATAAATATGATTAAATTGTATCAGAAAAGTTGACCAGTCACAAGCCTTCCAACTTTGAGCTCAATTTTCTCGAAAACGGTGAGCTTTTAAGAAAAATTCATGAGAACCAAAGTTGTAGAGCTTGAAATTCCTGACTATCCTTTTGGCCTCCGTTTTTCTCTACGATGTGCCGTTCGCGAGATATTTTCGAAAAACTGAATAAACTTTGAGCTTCAAAAGCTTGACTTTCAAAGCACGGATCAACTTCAAAATTTAATCAGCTCTTCTCCTGTACACGTTCTAACCACTGTAAAAATTTCAAGTCAATTGGTCAACTCTAACGTGAGTTATCGCGTCAGAAAGAAATGTCCCAAAAATGAGCTTAAAGTTGAAAAGCTCAGCTTTCTGTGCACAGAATTGCACCAAAATCTAATCAGCTCTTCTCCTGCATGAACTACACCTACTGTAAAAATTTCAGCTCGATCTGTTCAGTTTAGCGAGAGAAATCGCGTCAGAAAAAAAGGCTTCAACAAACAAACAAACAAATAAATAAATAAAAAAACCCTTATGAACGCAATAGCGGATTCCCGCTAGAGCGGGAAGTCCGCTAAAAATTGGGGGATTTAAATTGACCAAATGTGGAGGAGATTGTTATGGGTATATAATTTTAATGATTAGCGGAGTGGAACAAAAAGAAAGACAGGATGAGAGGTAAAAAGTCAGAAAAAAATAGGAGGAAGAGTAGCAGAAGTAGACTATAAACAGAAAATGTTGTGGTAAGTGGTAGTATCTTAATGTTATTTATGTTCATTCATCAAGTAAATCAAATTTTATTTCTATTTTGCAGTACTTGGACCCAGTTAAAGTTCTGCCTCCCATCAAACAAGGGGAAAAAGAGGAAAATGGATGAAAAATTTAAAAATACACGTTATTGGGACGCCCATGGGGATCAAAAAGGGGGTGGAGCAGTAAAAACTCAAAACAAATATAATTCTAAAAATCCTTTTTCCCCCTCCCGCTCCGCAAATCGCCTATGTCAACCCCTCACATTGACTCTCAAAGCCCTCCTTTGGCTCCTTCAACTGTGAGTCCGAACACGTCTCAAAACTCCTTCCTATGGGTGTAGTTGCACTGCTAACAAGAAACCTCAAAATCGTAAAAGGCGTAAGGAATCGAATGATGGTAAGGATTAATAAAAAATTCATGAACTAATCGTATTTATTTAAGCTGTTTTCTAATATATTATTCTTTTTTCAGATATTGAGTAGTTGATGGAATTTCAAAAGGGATCAATGAAGATGCAAGAACAAATTGCAGCTATGGAAGAAAAGAAGGCATACTCCCTCCTTCAAATTGGCAAATTATTGCCAACAACTGTCATTGGTAAAAAAATGAGTGTTCATTCATTTTTATTTTTTGTTTAAAAAATTCAAATTGTAAATTTGAATTATAATTGATTGTACATTTGTTTTTATTTTTTGTTTAAAAAATTTGAATTATAAATTTGATTTATAGGTAATTGATTTTTTAAAAATATGTTTATAGTTCAACTATTTCTCATTTATTTTTATTTTTTTAATGTAATTTTAGAAAATTTGAATTATAAATTCAAACTATAGTTGATTTTTTTAAATATGTGAGCCTGGATATAGAAACCACCCTTAGGTGTGTTGAGTATAGAATTTATTGCTTTTTTCGCTCTTATTTCAAGAAGTAATCCCCAAACCTTCAATTTCTGAACTGGTTTCAAAAATTGAAATCACTGGATGTACAAACTGGTATTTTACATCGATTTGTTTTCATTGTTGGTTATTGCGACCTCCATGTATTATACTGCATCACACTTTTTAGCAAAATTTACAATTCGAAAGTAGTCCTACAGCATCTTGTTTCTTTACCGTTTTTTGGCATCAAATAAGCACATGTTCCAAGGTATTCGCTAATTTCATGGTAAATATTCTCCCGTTTTTGGGACTTTTTAACGCAGGAAATTTTAAAAAAACCTTTTGGTATTAAAGGTCCCAAAATCAGTTTTTTTAACTCGAAAATTCCAAACTGAATTATTTTTTTCCCCAAAATATTAAATAAAAAATTGAAAAGGGCCCAAAATGTCTAGCTTTGAGGTAGGTATAACCCCGAGGGAAATTTGGTTTCAGTACCCTATAACACCCTCGGGAGGGGTCATTTTTTCCATAACAAACAAATTTCCCTTCCCTTTGGTTATAATTTTTAAATTCCCCAAACAAAGTTATGCAGTTTTGCTGATTGAATAACATTAAAAAACACCTCGTTCTCTTTCTCTAATTCATACAGCTAATCAAAAGGATCACGTTTTGCTCAGCAACGTAATCAAATTACCGGTAAGATGACTAATTACAAATAAACTGCATAGGTAAGGTGTGTAGGGAACAACCCCTGGGAGAATGTGAAATAAATTTCGGCAAAGGGAGAGGCAAATAATTATTCCAGACCTATACACTATATACAGCCCATCTCTATCGAATATTTTCCAAGTAATGGAGTTAAAATTATACGAGCAAGAGGAATCAAATTACAGCCAACAGAATTACACCCGTGTCGAGATGAACGGGCAAAAAAATTTAAAAAGAAAGTAACGCGAAAAGCAAAAGATACCTTACCCATGAGATGTAGGATTTATGGAAACTATTCCGTCCCATTACAAAGTTCAAAGAAGGCCGAATACGGCAAACGGTATATAACTCGTTCACCCGCCAAGTAGTCTCCTCTTTGCAGCCACATAATACACGTCACCATCGGTAAATCACCAAACCCTACTTTCTGCGCTTTCCACCACGGTCCCCGGAAGCGAAGCTTATAGTTCTCAGTTTCAGTCCCAAAAGTATTTATTTCTGTATAAATCAAGGACTACCGATTTATCTATAAGGGTAAGGTTGCCATATTTCGACCACTTTTTTTCAAACTTCCACCAATCGAAGACTTTTTGAGGTAGAAACGTCAAAAATGGCTTAAAAAATACCTTGATCCTTCCTCTACCACTCCCTAAAATTTTGAGCCTATACAATCATTTTTTGTATTTTTTGCGATTTTTTTTCTGAGGGAACTCAAAAATTGATTTTGAAATTTTGGGTTCCTAATTTCGACCACCAGCTGATTTCGCCCGCATAAAGCGGAATCTACCCAAAAAGAATTTTTTCATGTTCTTTTTTGACAGATAAACAAAATGAGACCAAAACGACAACCCTACAGTCAAAACTTGTGGAGAAAATCAGAAAAAACAAAATCGCATTCAAAAAACAGATTACATAAGATAGTATAGCTGGTCGAGATTAGGGCACCCCAAAAATTTGAGCTTTGGTGAAAAATTTTGTTGCGTACCTCCAGTTGTTTTCAAAAACGATGATTTTATCGAAATCTGACACCATGCCCCATCACAATTCACAATTATTTGGTAGAATTTATTTAAAAAATTATTCATAATTTGAGATCAAAGAATACGTAAAAAAAATTTTTCACCTATGCGATTTCGTTTTTTTCAAATTTCTCCGCTAATTTTGCCTGTAGGATTGTGATTTTGGTCTCAAATTGTTCATCTATGAAAAAAGAACGTGAAAAATTTTTTTCCGTGTAGATTGCGTCCATAGCGGCCGAAATCGGCCGGTGGTCGAAATTAGGAAGCGGTCGAAGTTAGGGCACTTTACCCTTAAAGAGCTCACGTTTTCTTTTCTTCGGCGTTATTTTTTCTCGTCTGCGAGAATTTTTTTCCGCCGTTTTTCGCGCATTGTTTCCAGATATCATCAGCTGCGAACATGGGTATTGGCAGCGTAATCGATGAAGTAGTGGGTGGTAGAATAGGTAACAAATTTTTTAACGCGGAGGTCGCAGTAGGGGTCATAAATTTACATGATTTTACAACTCCTAGCGGGAACAACATCGATTTGTTTCATTTTACAGATTTGATTTCCCCCTTCTGTGTAACCACTTCTCTTAGTTCTGTATTTCCTAGGGTTGTAGTGGAAAAGGTTCTCAGAACTGCGAAGAACTATGTATGCTTCTTTTTTAGTTCAATACATTCCAGTGTAGAAAGTGTATAAACTTTCAGCTTCTCATTTTCTTTCCTGTCTTATTTCCACATACAATTCTAACGATCCATTGATCGACTTATTTTCTTTAAGGGTTTCCAACATTTTTCATGTCTCATTAGTAGATCTAGGTACTCTCACTTCGAATCGAGGTTTCTTTGCCTCATAGGTCTATTTCTTTCCCTCTGACCATGTAGATATCGAAGATGATAATACACCAGATTTTGAAAATTAGAAATAAGTATGTTATATTTTTTTTCAGCACTTCAAAATGGTCAATAATAAAGTGTGAGAAATCGGAATTGAAAATTCTGAATCTGTGAAAAATCAATCAAATACCAAATTCAGTTAACTTCACCATTTTCAGTAAATTTTCGCCGATTTTTGGTGACATTTACCTACTTTACTTTGTTCATGCTGATTTTTAGTTCAATTTTCTAATTTGAATGAAATTTAGCCTATTTTTAAACATGCCATGGTTCGAACTTTGGATTTCTGTGAGTAAATTTCACTTATTTCAGCAAATTCTTTAGATTTTATTACATTTCACTAAATTTAATGAATTCCATTTCACTGAAATTGATAGGTTTTAGCGAATTTGATTGATTTTAGTAAATATTGCCCAATTGCTTAGTTGATAAATTTTATGAGGTCAAGTAAATTTCACCAAATTTAGCAAATTTCACAAATTTTAGTGAATTTTATAAATTAAGTAGGTACCGCGAATAATTTCATGGATTTGAGTGATTTTTAGTGCATTATGTGACGCCGCATACGAAAAGGGGGAATTCCCCAAAAAACGCGTTTTAAGTTTTGAACGTGTTTTTTTCTTTTTCATTTGAATTTGAAGGACCGATGGGAATTTTTTCTAGTTCAATGTTTTTGGCTCTTTACAGCAGTTTGGGAATATTTTTCTGACGATTTTGGGAATTTTCCCCCTTTTTTTTAGTAAACTTAAAAATCATTATTTTCGTATTTCGAAGGGAAAATTCGATCAGGTGATGGTTTTATTGGATTCTACATTGTATGCGAAAATAAAGAAAAAAATTTTTTGAGCATTTTTGATTTTTTTGCCTTTTTTAAAATCCATTTTTCAATACTTTAAAGTCGAGTAATCGAACTGGCGATATTTTTACCGGATTCTACGTAGGATCAATCACTAACTCAAAACTCGTTTTTTTTTTTTTTATAAATTTTGGTGAATTTTCGGAATTTTAGTGAATTCTACTGATTTTAGTAAATTTAAAGGGTTTTGGTAAATCTTGCCGGTTTTAATTTTTATGAGGTATGAATTTCATTATTTCATTGATTTTAGAGAATTTTAAACAATTTTTATTGATTTTCACTAATTTCAGTGAATTTTATTCATTATTTATTTTTTTATAAATTTAATGGATTTTAATAAATTTTTTAGTTTTGGTACATTTTTATCATTTCTTTGTGAATTTGATGGCTTTGAGTAAATGTTACTAATTTTAGTCTATTTTATTGATGCGTTAAGTGAATTTTACCGATTTTTAAAATGCACAAATTTGAGCAAATTTTCGAATTTTTCAGAATTTTTCTGTTTTTAGTAAATTTTAACAAATTTTTATTGATTTTTACCGCTTTTAGTAAATAGTCGTAAAAGTTGTAAATTTTATTGATTTTGGTAAATTTTGCCCGTTGATAGTTTGATAGTAAAATTTTATACCTAATGCTGGAAAAAATGTTACTAATTTTAGTAAATTTCATGAATGAAAGCAAATCCTATAAATTTTGTTGCATTCCACGGATTTTAATAAACTTGGGTGATTTATTTTACCAAGTTCTACTGAATTGAATTTAGTCAATTTTATAATTTCACCGATTCTTACTGATTTTAACAGATAAGTATACTTATTTTTGGGAGTTTTGATGACTAATTTCTATAATAATTCTATTTTTTTTAATAGAAAATTTAATAACGAATCCGGAAAAGTTAGTCTGAAGGCCATATAGTGCTTCCAACTGTCTCCAAAACAGCCTCAAACAAAAAAAACAAAAGGTAATGAAAAAATCGTTGGTTGGTTGTTTTTCTAATTATTTTAATAGAAAATCTAACGAAGTTTTCGGAAAAGTTGATTTGAAGGTAAAAGAACACCCCCAATTTCCCCAAAAATACCCTCAACAAAAAATGAAATTTTAATAAAAATTTTGTTTATTCATTTTGTATCGACTTTTCTATGAAATTTAACGACGAATTTGAAAAAATTGGTTTGAAGGCTGTATTTTGGTCTTTTAGCGTTCAAAAATGACTCCAAAGAAAAAAAAATGAAATTTTGATTTTAAAATTCCGTATTTTTAAACTTTGGGGCTCTGTTGGATATTTAAAAGCGTGATACGGCTCTCAAACTAACATTTTTATAAATTCCTCGCGAAATCCTAATCAAGATTAAAGAAAAAATTTAATAAATTGTAGAAAATTTCACTAATGATTTAAACAAATTTCCCAGATTTTAACAATTTTCGCTCCGATGTTTTCAGAAAAAAAATTATTTCATCGATTTCTTTTCATTCTCCAACTTTATGTGCAGATACGCAGTTCTTCACCCATTATTGAAATTTTAATACACTGGTTCCTAAATGGACAAATGCAATGCGAAAAATATCAAATAAATGGATCGAACCAATTTATGCCTTCCACAAAATTTCTCTTATTTTCAATATTTCTGCTCTAATTAAACCCTTTAATAATTTATAAGGAAACAAAAACAGGTAGGCTAATCAAATTTCCTTTATAACAGCCCAACTGCTAAACAATAGAATAGATAGGCTTAGTAATTGAATTATCAAGAACTGCCTTTGCTATTTCCTTTTACCTGTACCACTATAAAACATATATTATTTCTAGGAGCTGAAATTGAGCCATAGTAAAAAGAAACTTTCATTTAAATTAAGAATATGTTTTTTTTAAAAACATAATTCAATTTAATTATTTGTTACCTAATTATTTTCATTTAAAACGTGGGTGTTTTAATACGATCAGTTTAGGTAAGAATCAAACTACATAATATTTCGAATCTGAGCTAAAGTTATCACCATCAACAACCCTAAATTCAAAAAAAAAACAAAAGCTTTTCAATGCATATTTAAAGCCTATTCTTGAAAAATACAAGACAAAAAAGACATTTGCACGCAACAGGTGAAATATGTATCTGCCTACCTAAATATATACCTACCTACGATCTTCGGGGAAAATTTATTCTCATTGTCAGCATTAAAAGCAAACGACCAGTACAAAAATCACAGTTTTTCAAGGATAAAAATTTCATTCATAGCATCAACCACAAAGATAAATCATCACTTAACCATAAATCTGCCGCGAGAAAACTTGAATTAAATATCCAACCAGACTGAAATCTATTCACCAAAAAAAGAAAGTAAAAAAAGAGAAACAGACAATTATTAGAATGAATGGTAAAAGTTTACGAGAATAGTTGTCTCTAAAATTAAGTTGAGAAAGACTTACTTAATTAATTAGAAGAAACGCGAAAACGACAATTAATATTTATTAGTTTTTAAATGAGATGAAATTTGTGGAAGCGAATTTATTTATGCAATATTTCCGCGCTCTAATTTACTTTATAATTGGGATAGAAAATTTTTATACGAAATATGCGACCACATTTATTACCAGAATGGATATCCTATTTTACTTGATTTTATGTAAATCGCGTTACAGTTCTGGGACGAGAGGCGTGGAATCGGAAAAATCAAAATTTAATTTCTATTTTTTGTGTTTGCGGTTCGCGTTATGGCGCAAAAAATAACGCTCTATTTCCATTTTTATTTTCATCCCCACAATATAAATTGATAACACGACCCGGAAAAATACACCTAAATTGATTTATATATTTAAAAAAAAAGAAGAGAGAAAAATAATGACCATCTGTTTTACCATGCACATTTATAGCAGCAAAAAAAAAAGAGGGAAAACGAATATTCGTCGTACTAATCGAATGAATGCAAAAATAGTAATTCGAAAAGAGGATTATTACCAGTATAAAATATTTTTCCGAGTTTTAGGATTTTTACAATGCTACAACGAATAAGTGCCGAACAAATGAACCTTCTATCCCTCAATAAAAGGAATTTTATTAATTTTGATCCTTTTATTATTATTTTTTTTGCTCTCCTAAAATCCTAATGGATGTCTGCATGTGCGTATTTTTGTAATAAAAACGTTTTCCTATAGAATCGTCGTATTATTAAGAACAAGGGCTTAACAAAATTATCTATTAATCAATGGAAACATTTGTACTTTGGGTTGTTAATTGTTAATATATTTACCTCCGGCATTGGAAAATTCATTTCCGAGTATTTAAGTAAACAAATCAAAAGTTTTGTGAAAAGTTATTAAAATAAAACTGAATCCATGACCAGCATTATTTTCGAAAATGAGAAAAAAAAGGTTTATAAGCAACATTTTACATCGAAAACACCTACTCGAGTATTTCAGGCTGGATATTGAAAACACTTTGTGAATTTTAGGGCGTACCTATCAACCTACCTACCTAACTGAAAAATTAAACCACCTCGGCGTTCTCAAAGGTAAACGCTTTAATTTTCAACATCTTTGAAGAACCTTTTCAAGTTATTGCGTTAAATATTTTATGAGAAATTTTTCATTTAAAATTAAAAAGAACGGATCTTATATCATCTCATTCGAAAATATTAAAACGTATATAAAAAATAGTTAATATCGTCCTCGTAATGTAGGCATTTTCAAAATTTCATTTTCGTAGAAAACAGTGAATATTTAAAATCGTAAGCTAACGTAAGATGATTTTTTACCATCAACAAAATAAATAACTTTGGTTGTTGTGAAAAATATCTCAAGAACGGAATAATCCTTCGGTACCTGAGTAATTCATCCATTCAATATACTTCAGGCCATATAATACCTTTCAAGAGTAATTTCACTTTTATACTCAACTCCTACGGTATTTTTTGTAATTTAAAAATTATTAGGTACATTTGAAAAACACAATGAAAAATAGACCTCGAGTAATTTCAGTTGAAATGAAAATACTAACAAATAAAATCCACGAATTAGACATAAAAAAAGTAATTCCCTCGAACATTCGATCACCTGGCTGCTTTTTTATAAAAATAGCAGCTTTGTTTGGTAAAAACAATTCCATAAAATTTTCAAAAATCGAAATTCTTCAGCTAAAAATCTCATTGGATTTGAATCTATTTCAAATGAACTGAAATAGGTTTTACTTCGTTGAATATACAGATTCGAGTATGCGAAGATTAATTTCAAAGGTATTCTCAATTTAACAAATGTTTAGTTTTTCTCTTCGGTAAAAATAAATGAAATTTCAAAACAAAAAAATTCCAGCATAGAGACGTCTTTTCACATATAACCATTACGTGAATTATATCTAACGGTATTTTATACTGAAACCTTTCCCGTAATAAAATATCAATATAAAGCGTAGTATAATAAAAAAAAACTCCCAAGAATTCAGAAAATGCCTACTTTTTCGTATAAATTGTTACGAAATCATTCTTTCGTAGGTAGGCATTTGCTTTTTTTCTACTTGGCGAATTATTTTTATTTTTTTATTTTTTTCAGCAGTTTTCTTTCCATTGAAGTTGAACTGCCTTTGAGCGATTCATAACAGAGAGCTTTTTAAAGTATTTACTTACAATTTTCCAAAGACGAATGAATTTTTCCCACTCCGAATTTAATATGAAATCAAGAGTTGGTCGGAGAACTGCGAAATTAAAAACGTCGAGAAATGGAAAATTAGAATACTTCTTTTTTTTTCGATTAATTTTCTTTCGTTCTAATGATTCCAGTAATGAAATGAATAAGCCTAAAGTGATGCCTTGTCATTAAATTGAAAAAATAACGAAATACAAATAGATCGCGAACGAATAAGTATAAAAGAGTAGCCTCTGTTTGATTCATTAATTTTTTCTTAACAAGAACCGTATCGAAAATATTTACTAATTAATTAGTCATCGATAAACAAAGTCGAAAAACACGTAATTTATTAGATTCAGATTTTTTTTAAAAATTTCTGTGATCAAATTATATTCACATGTACCTATTTGAAATAGAATAGGTATTTTTTTCAAGAAAATAAATTCTATAGGTTGACCACTTGAATTGAAATTATGTCTTGATACTATCTCGTAAAATTTTTTTAATTATGCTAATGAAAAATACAAACGCCAACGTACCTAATAATTTTATTTAATATTTACATTTATAAGAACGCGATTTCTAGCCGAAGCACGTATTAAAATGGTAAGCACCGAACATATTTCTGGGGAATAAACACAATTTCATTTCTCTTCACCATTTGTTTTAACTTTCGCCTCATTGTGTACATAACGCCATTCGTACAATCAGTTGGAAAATTGGAAACATCGAAATTCCATTTACAGTTAAGCTGCTCCTTTTGTTCGTTAAACCAAAATTCAAATAACACTGGTAATCCCTTTCATCAATATACTTTCGATTAAAAAAAATACTACCTAGCTATAGTATCAACCCCAGCTCCCCATAGCGTTTCTGGTCTCCGCAACCTTAAGCAGGAACTCCTTCGATGATACTTTGGCCGAAATTGAAACACGTAGGCAATTATCGGTTATTCCAATAGCTTTGTACGTCTTTATCTTTCAGTTATCTATACTTACTATAAGCAAGACGATTCCTGTGCTATAAAACTATGCAATATTTAAATTTTTTTACTAAATGTTGTACAAGAATTTTGATAATGAAAAGTCTGTATTCAGCTCTTTTAAACAAAATCAAATGACTGTCAAAATTTTCGAAAAGATTGCTGAAAAATCATTGATAGTATAAAATTTTTGGAAATTCTCTGCCAAATTTTTTAACTAACATTCAAATTTAGTTTGTCAGAAAATTACTCTTTTTTCCCTTTCTCTATCCGGTTGTTACTGAACAAAATAAAAATTATGGTGAAATTTACCTTCTACACGCTAAGTATACTTACATAAAAATATGTACAACTAACCTAAAAAATATAAAATTTTTCAATATTTCATTACTCAAGTACGAGAATCCTTGGCAGCATAAAAAATAATTATATTAAAAGGTTCCCGCCCATTTTCCCGAAGCGAAATTCACGAACGATCATTTTCCCGAATAAAACACTTCCCGGAAACTTTTCTCCCACACGTTTTTTCCAAAGGTAAAAATCACGTGTGCAATTTAAGAATAATTCTGTTTTAATTTATAACTTCGGTGTAGCATAGAGTAATATGCAAAGTATTCAATTTGCTTTCCCCTTTTTTTGTATTCATTGTAAGCAGGGAATAGGAGTCGACTCCGGGGTCGGAGTCGAACTGACTCCAAATTGACTCCGATTCCGGCTTGACTCCGTAGTCGAGCCGGAGTCAGGGAGTCGAGATCAAAGATTAACTCCGGAGTTAGGAGTCAAGGTAACAGGTTGACGCCGGAGTAAAGCAGGAGTCGGAAGTCAAGGCCTGAAATGGACTCTGGAGTCAAGGTGGAGTCAGGAGTAAACTTTTCTCCTTGACTCCGGGAGTTACGTGGAGTCAAAAGTCAACTTTTTGGCTGATTTCTATTCTCTACTATAAAATCGGAGTCAAACCGACTCCAACTCCGGCTTGATTCCGGAGTCAATCTGTGACCGTGACTCCTGACTCCCGGAGTCAAGTTGGAGTCAGGAATCCGGGCGTGAGTTTGACTCCAGAGTCAAGGCGGAGTCAGGACTCGAGGTCTGAAAGTGACTCCGAAGTCAAGCAGGAGTCAAGACCGTCAGGAGTCAGCTTTCTCCCCTGCCTCTGGAGTCAAGCCGGAGTCAGGAGTCAACTTTTTGGCTGACTCCTATTCCCTGATTGTAGGGATGTCTAGCCAATCGGGTTGGATAAAGCTAACGGCTAAAGCTAAATTTTTTGATGGTTTGTCTAAAGCTAACAACTATTGGCTAAGTGGGTCTGATTGGCTGGCTAATGGCTGGCTAATAGCTAACTAATTTCAAAAAATTTAAAAATCGAGTGATATATCAAAATAAAGGTCTAAATTCGGAAAAATTGTATTCATTTACAACTTGGAAATATTTTTTACACTATTTCTGCCATCATTTTTTTCAAAAATTCAATCAAAATCCCAAAATTTAATTTTTTTACTTGGTTTTTTTTCAAAATTTTGTAGAAAAAAAAACAACTCCAAGATTCGTGTTCATCACTGCATCAGGTCAAAATACCTGAATAGGCAATAATCGCTCTTTTCGCACGTTTGATGTAAAAAAAAAAAACACGAAAAAAAAGTAATATATGTATAGGTATTTGCCAGATACCTATTGAGTATCTAAGTACTAAAAATTGAAATCTAATTGACAATAATTGGCACATCAAGAGAAAAAAATCACAAAACAAGAAGAACACAACACTTTTTTCTTTAAATTTTAATTCAAAATTTCAATTTTGAAATATTTTAATGAATTTTAATTTTTTTAATCTTCTCGTTTTCTTTTTTTTTCTTGTATAGTCTAAACCAAAAGAGTTTGCCAAAATGACCGATTTATATTAGGCGGTGCGGGGTGATGAAGGGGTAGCTAACTAGCTATTCACACTGTGCGGTCAATAAAATTTCGTGATTTTTTGAATAGCCAATGAATATTGTTGCTCTGTTTTGTTTGTTATTGCTCGCAAGGTCTTGTTGTTTTTGGCAAACTCTTTTGATTTGAACTATAGCAAGAATTGGAAATTTAGCCATTGATTTAGCCGAATTTGATTGGCTAAAGCTAAGCCAAAACATGAAAATTTGGTTTAGCTAACGGCTAACGGCTAATGGCTATTGGCTAGCTAGACATCCCTGCCTGATTGTAAGTCCTTAAAGAACTTTTGTACATAAAATTATCAACAGATTCGCAAGTTCCTATTTTGAATGGAATCATTCAGTCCATTGAGTCGTTTACGAACTATTTGATTGATTTTTTTTCTTCAAAAATCACTCGTCAATATTTTACTTTTTTTCCAGCATCAAAGTGAAGTTCTGTTCAGGGGGGGGAGGGGAGGAGGAGGAGGAAAGAGACTGTCTCTATAAAAAAATAATTTTTTCAATTTTTTAATCGTAAAAATCACTGAAAATTCCATACGAGTGGAAATATATTCGATTTTGATATATCCCATTTCCCCTCCACACAATAATACCAACTTTGTTTTTTGCATTCTTTGAAAGTACATTTAGTTGATTGTAAAACGAATGTAAAGTAGGTACCTATTGAATTTGAGAGCGAAAAATCGTGAGAAATTTCATACGAATCGGAAAATGTTAAATTTCAACCCTTTAACTTTCTCATTTTTTCACGAAATAGGTAAGTAGTAAGTACATTACTCGGGAAATTGACCATTCGGAAATTCTATCCGGGATTTTTTCCTTCGGAAAAGGACATTCTCGAGGAAAGTTCTCGGAAAATAAATCAAAGAACGAATAAATTGAGCAGTTTTGTGTTTTTTGGAGATTTAAAAAAAATAACGTTTGAACTTTAATCTCAACTTTGAGCAACATCGAAGCACTTTTTTGCCTAACCACAGGCTAGTTGTGTTCAGGTCAACGGAACCACACTTTTTGTATGGTTGGACCGTAGACTAAAGCACTTTCCTAATTTCCAGGATTGGGCAGGATTTAAATCCGCTCTCAAAACGGATTTTAGATTTCTGATTTGAAATCGTAGGTATTTTTTCAAAATCCTAAAATCCAAAGATTTTCGTGTTACGTGATCCGGTGATCAGTGTTCTGTCTGCAGATTCAGGGATCACGACATTTCGTTTCGTAGTCACGTCTAATTTTGTAATTAATTTTATAATAAAACTGTTTCGAAATTCAGAATCATTTTCAATTTTTTTTTCATTATCTCCGCCTAGATTTTGGATTTGAAATCCATTTTTGCCGAAGATCTTGAATTTCAGATTTATTTTTATAAACTTTGATTATTGATTTTTTTTTAAACCTTTCATTTTATAATGTTTTCCCATCTCTCTCACTGTTCTCAAATTTTTCAAAAAAAAAATTTCATTTGATCTCCATCTTTTCTACTCGACGTTTTTGATAATAATTCTCACTGTGAAATAAAAAAAATGAAAAAATTACGCCCATGACATGATATTAGGTGTTGTTTCACAAAAATCTCCCGAGGGGGTTCTGCGCCAGGAGGCAGTTTTTTGTTCAATGAAAGGAAAAGTGGGCGATTCTCCCCGATTCTGGAACTGGTGTAAATTGCTTTTTTTGTACGAGACGATTTTTTCGCGAAAATCTCCCGAGGGGGTTCTGCGCCAGGAAGCAGTTTTTTGTTCAATGAAAGGAAAAGTGGGCGATTTTCCCCGATTCTGGAACTGGTGTACATTGCTTTTTTTTACGAGACGATTTTTTCGCGAAAATCTCCCGAGGGGGTTCTGCGCCAGGAGGCAGTTTTTTGTTAAATCAAAGAAGACAATTCTATCGGAATACATTTTCACAATTTCGGAAGAACAATTGAGAATCGAAAGTAGAATAGGGCGAGTAGGAGGGATACGACGAAAAATACTCGGCCGTGTTGGAAAATGATTTGATATTGATAGCGAAGCAGCTCGGAAAAGTGGACGATTTTCCTCGAGTGTCTCCTGGAACTGGTGTAAATTCTTGGTCGTTTATGATACGATTTTTCGCGCGAGATTTTCGATACTTTTCCAACGTAAATTACCGTCACTTTTTCATGTACGGGGGCCGAGGACCGAAAATTTTTCCGTTGCGCCATTTCGCCGACTAAAGTTCATCTCCTGAGCGGTAGCAACACGACTGTTGTCCCATAGAACAGCTCAAAAATGCGCAAAAGCTCGGAAAAGTGGACGAATTTCCCCGATTCTGAGAGGGTGAGGGCGGGGCGGGGCGATTCACTTGTTTGTCGACTGAAACGTGCGCTTGTTTATTTGTTTATTTGCTACATTTACGTTTACGACTCGACCATTTTTCGAAATGGAGTGTTTTTTTCAGCTTAGAAAACTCTGTTTAAGGGGATTATTTCGGGAAAAAGCTGAAGAAATCAACGATGTTGGTGGGAAATTTTCATTCGGGTGTACTTATGTCCCGGTTTTAGGATGATAATTCGGGGAAATTTCCCGAGGGGATTCTGCGCCAGGAGGAGATTTTTCGTTCCATTACAGATGACAATTTTTCGATTCGACAACATTTTCATCGCAGTTTTCGGAAGAAAATTTCACAGAGTCGCAGTAAAAAAAAGGCAACTTTTTCGAAAAAAATGCAACTTTTGCGAAAAAAGGCCAAAATTTAAATGTGAATACACCATTCGATTTGTCTCGACGAGAGGAATCCGAAAATGAGATAGTTTCTGCATTTTCGTCGATTTTTATTAAAGTTATGGTGATTTTTCAGTAAAAAAGGGCAACTTTTGCGAAAAAAATGCCATTACTCGACAACAAAGGCTCTGCGACCAAAACGGTCACCAGATTCGGAGTCAGCGACCTCGAATTAGTCGAAAACGGCACAAATTTCGAATTTTTTGAAAATCATCAATTATCGAAAAAAAAAACATTTTTGGATTTTGATGATTTTCAAAATTTTCGAGATTTGTGTCGTTTTCGACTAATTCGGGGTCACTGATTCCGAATCCGGTGACCGTTTTGTTCGCCGAGCCTTTGTTGTCGAGTTATGGCCTTTTTTCGGTAAAAAAAAATGCAACTTTTGTGAAAAATGCTCAAAATATAAAAGTGAATACACCATTCGATTCGTCTCGACGAGAGGATTCCGAAAATTAGATAGTTTCTGCATTTTCGTCGATTTTTATCAAAGTTATGGTGATTTTTCAGTAAAAAAAAGGCAACTTTTGCGAAAAAAGGCCAAAATTTAAATGTGAATACACCATTCGATTCGTCTCGACGAGAGGATTCCGAAAATGTACTCGTTTCTGCATTTTCGTCGATTTGTATCAAAGTTATGGTGATTTTTCAGTAAAAAAAAAGGCAACTTTCGCGAAAAAAGCTCAATAAAAAATATGCAACTTTTGCGAAAAAAGCCCAAATCTGATTTTTTTCCCACAATTTTTTTGTGATTTTGCTCCCCTTTTTATAGTTTTACTCCCCTTTGCTTCTGTTTTGCTCCCCTTTTTTCCGTTTGGGAAAAAAGTCGTAAAATTGCATTAATTTGTCGAAAAATTCTTTAAATTGTTGATAATTGCGTGAAAAAGTGTCTTTTTTGTTGAAAAATTGCGTGAAATGTTGCTCAAGTTGTCGAAAAATTGTTTAATTTGATGAAAAATTGTGTACTCTGAAGTCTCAAGTCAAGTCTTTACATTTCTACTGATCGAATACGTCCACAATAAGGTGTTTCACTTTTATATGGTAAAAATTTTTTAAAATATTTTTGACGTGCCACCCCCTTAAAATGTTCATTGGACCTAGAAAATTGGAAATACAAAAAATCAGCCCAAAAAAATAATATTAAGTGGTGGCGCAAGAAAGGTAAAGTTACGAATGTGATTTGTCCGGTGTTTGCATGAATTGCCGCGTCAAACCGTGGCGAGTAGACGATCACTCGCGCAATGTTTGGTAGAGGTTTTCAATGATGTAAAATTAATTTTGCTTCATTCTTTTGAAAACTTATTCCATGTTATTTGTTTTTAACCAGATTTTTGTATTACTTTCAATTTAAACGTGAAAAATTGACGCACTGGATGAAACATCGAATTTTAGACCATTTTTTACATTTTGTTATATGGCAAATTTTCAACTCGTTTGCACCACCACTTAGCATAATTTTTTCGGAGTAAAATTTTTATGGGAGTCTTTTCTCATCAAAAGGAACAAAATTAGAGGGTGGCACCGTCAAATTTCAAAAAAAAGTGAAACCTGACACACCCTAGTCCACAAATATTGATAAAAATTCGTTTTTCGTTTCACGAGTCGTTAATCACTTCTTCTCAATACAAAAGATTTCTGGGAAAAAGCTGGGAAGTAATCTTCTGAGTTCTGAATTTTTCAGCAAAAAATATGAAATTTAAGAATGCATGAGAGGATGGTTTTAACTGGATGAAATTTTCAAATCTACAACACAATTTTTCTTTATTTACTTTTCCACGTAAATTTTTAAGATTCGTTTGAGCCATCAGTAATTTTTTTTTAGTGAAGAATATTTCGTTTTATAGTAAAATCTCAGCACCTAAATTTCCTACCTTTTCAAGTCAAATTTTCAAAATTTGGTATTTTTTCTATTCTTTACTCCATTTGAAAATTTGTTGACAAACCCCTGAATTTTTCAAAAAAAATAGTAACTTTAATTAAATTTTTTTTAAAAAAGAAGAAAAATTGCAATCAGCGAAAATTGGCATAAAACTTAAATTTATTTTAGTTCTAGTTTTTCAGTTTTAGTTCCAGTTTTTTTCAGATTTCAGTTCCTGTTCCAATTCCAGTTTTCCATCATTGCTCGTAGTTCCCAAGTATTTAGTTCAGGAAGTGTAATTACATTATGATAGGTACCTATAAGTTTTTGTTCCATCAGATTTTAAAATTTCAACAAACAATTCATAGAACGATTAATACAAAAAATAATAATTTTTGATATGAGGTAAAAAGTATTCTTGTTTTAAAATAACAGTAAAATAGAAAATTATGAAAAAAATTTCAATTGTGATAGCCCTGCTCTATTTTAACCTGTCGTTTCTAATTTATAGATTTTCTTCTACCGTGCCAGGGTACATCCCCCCCCAAAAAAACACTTAGAACTTTGATGAAAATTTTAAAATTTATCAGATACTAAGTGATTACTTAGGGACGTGATGGTGAGGCCAATCGATGTGGAATTGATGATTTCCAAATGAACGTTTCTCCCAAATTATTGCAGAAAAATCGTGAAAAATTGCTGAAGATATCCAGGGAAAAATTATCTTACCTATTTCTAGAAGAACAAGTAAAAAAGGGGGCATTTAGTACTCTCGAAATTTGAATCAGTCAATTTCACTGGTCAAAAGTCAAAATTGAGTGAAAATGACTGAATTAAATTGTCATAATCACGTTTTAAAAAAATAAATAAAATTTTACTGATTCACACAGTAGAAAAAATAACTTCTGGATTAATTGGAAAACTACCAAAATTTCAGTAAATTTCACTCATTCAGTAAGTGGTAATTTTTTTCATTCATTGGATTCAATTATTGATATTTTTTCCACCCAAAATGTTTTTTTACTTAGGTAATCAATTTTCACTGGTTTTCAGTTAAAATTGACTGATCCTGCCAAATTAGTAGACCTTTATGCTGATCATTCAGTAAAGAAAATCATTTCTGGTTCAGTTGAACTACCAAACCTTTGACAATTTTTCCCTTATTCATCCAATTAAAAAAAAAGTACTTTCGAATCAGTTAAAAAACTGTCAAAATTTCAGTACCTACATTTTACCAATTCATCAGTAAATTTTGTACGAGTACTTAAGGTAAAAAATATCAGTAATATTTTAGGTACTGAATCAAAATTTAAAATTAAAATTTTACTGATTCTTCAGTAATCCTTTATTTACAGAATATTACTTTCACAAATCAAACCATTGATATTATGACTGATTTAGATTTAGAGAGTACGCGAATTTTTTTATTGAAATGAAAAATGTTTAAGATTATACAGTACTCAATCTACAGATGATAGGACTGTAGACAACAAAACTATGTGCATAAAACGTGATCGTTGATGAATATCTCTCGATCGCTAATAATTCAATTAATTTCTTCGAAGAGCCAAGGCTAATCTATTCGCATACGTGATTAAAAAATTACTTTCCTTATGATGAAATAAAATTCTATATCATGAAATTCAAGATAAGACAAACTTTCTACGTACCTTTAGGGCAAATAATCTAACGTTTCAAAGTCATTCCTCAGTTAGAACTTATAGTGACTTCACATATCAGATTTCGAAGCGAAAACGAAGAAATGGGTGCTGTTTTCTGGTTTTCGATTTTTGGATTTTTAGGTAAGTACTCGTATTTCAAGTACCTAATACCTACTACTTATTTAGTTTTTATGTAAGCTTTTCTAAACGTTGAAAAATTTCTATATTTGCAGTTCACGTTATTTCCTCGTTCCCAGAACCTCTCCCGGATGAAGCTCATCCAAGTTCGAGTACTACTGTAAGTTATCGCAATAAAGTACCCCCTATTTTTAATGCAAAACTAGCGTGAATTCTCAAATTGATCATTTTTTTATTTTGAAAGATTTCTCCTGCATTGCAATCAATCTACGAAAAATGGGGAATCGAAAAGAAAAACCCGCGTAATTTGGATAAAAGGGATCTTGAAGCGGTAGTAATCAGCCTAGTTGAAAAATACGTAAGTATTGTATGTTCAAAGTTTAAAATAAGAGGGGGTACATACAAAATCCAGATCATGGTAAATCATGGTCCGAGATGTAAATATAGACAATTTTTTGGAATGCCCAGTGCCCACATGTCATTAGCATTTATAATAAACAAATGTTTATATTTTCAACAACTTTGAAGGAATTGTCAAAATCAGATTTTTGCAAGGGCCCTGGGAGATTCGGCCTAAGTATAACTAGCATCACATCTTTTCAATGCATATAGCTAACTGATTTAGATTTCCAGTGTTTCAAATTATGATATGTCATATTAAATAAACTTGTGTGAAAAATTTTCATTTTCATTCCAACCCAATCAGGCACTCATTTTTGCACTTTTTCACGATGCGAACAGTCTTTAGTTTCTCTATAAGTTTCACACGATCAAGGTCAGCCAGGGGTACACTTGTGGTACCTACGCTGAAAATTGTCGAACTAACGTGAAAATAGGATTTTGCTTATTATAATGTATTTACCTAAAACTTTGCACTTCTATTTTTAGGAAAAAGTGATAGAGGAAAATAATATGCTTCTATCGTTATTGGATGTTGGAGAATATATAGAAAATCTCTTCTTTGAATGTTGGCCTGAGTGGGCTGGTAGCAGAAAAAATAACGACTTCTCAGCTAACTCTTGGAAAATTTTGTTCTTAAATCTCGAGCATCCTAGGATTCGATTCTTGAAAAGGAAAATGATTGCTTTCGAAATCACTGAAATCACATTTGTTCGTTTGATGTCACGTTTACAAAAGCTGAGAAACAAAGTAGCTCACGCAGGAATTCCAATGGATAAAAAGAACGAAACATACCAGAATCTATTCTTAACACTTTCGGGAAAAACCAAGTCGCTTTTGCAAGCTATAATTTGTGATATTTTAAACGAATCGTCTGAACCTGGTGATCTAAACGATGACGTTCAGAAAAAAATCGAAAACACAATAAATGGTAAGCGTTTTAATGATTAAAATACTACATAACATGTTTGCTTTCATCTGTACACTGGGCGACTATATACTTAGTTGAAACGAGCTAGCTAAATTATTTCCTAAGACTATAATATGGTGATGTACCATACCTAATACGATTTGGGTATTACCGACGTAACAACGTGGTAAATTCAATTCGAGAACCTTGGTACATACCTCGACCTACACTAATTTTTCCTGTTTTCGACTTTTTTTTTTTTTTTTTTTTTTACAGAACAGCGACAATCATACAGACTTTTAAAAATTCCAAATTTGATCATTAACGAAGATGAACGCGACCTTAAATGGGTAAACTCTCATATTTCACAATATTACGCACACGCGCACCATTATGTTAATGGAGCGAATTTGACTGGATCGGGTATCCTAAATTATGCCATTTTCAAGAGGATTAATATTTCAGGTCTTAAGGTCTTAAATTTTTTGTAGGTATGTTTTTTTTTTTTTTTAAAGTTAAAGATGCGCTTTTTAAATCACGTGCGTGGCTATAAATGGGAATTTTGGAATACTTTTATCAAAAATGTGTTACGATTGGCATATAATTTACCTATAAATAGCCGATTTGCATTAAGGAGGATATTGACGATATGGCAAAATTTAGACAAGCTATCTTTAGTTAAATTCGACTAGTTTAAACATTCAAACTGTTAATAAAACTAAAGCTGCATTGCATAATGTAAATAGTTTTCCTAGCATTCTTTTCTAACTAACAGTAAATTTTGTGGTCTAATTCGCTCCCAAGAAGGAGGAAAAATAAGCAATGTAAAAAACAAAATACCATAAAAATCAATGTTTACAATCCTAGGGACTTGGAGATCTCATGAAACAAACGAACCCGGTTGCGTGCATTGCAAACGAATATACGGAGAAAACCGGATATATCCTATTCTCCAATTTCAAGGATGCGTATACGGTATGGGAAAATAGAGTGAGTTGTAGCCCTTGAGAATATTTGTACCAAGTACCTACACACTTGGAATAGGATAAGTTACAATACAAATGGTATATCTATCTTCTATCTATATATATATATAGGTTGTAATATCCGTACATGTCAGTCACTTTGTGGGTTATTTCTACATACAAAGTGAGCCACCGTACTTCTCAGCCATGGCTGAGATTGAATGGGTTAATTCTACATACAAAGTGAGCCACCTGTTTTCAAAACTTCCACCAGAGTGCGCACCACTTAAAAATTGAGTCGTGAGGATGAACGTAGGCTAATTTTTTAAGTGGTGATGAGTAGAATAAGGAAAACAGGTCAAAAATTTTTTACCTGTACCAAATTTGGTTATGCACAATGTTAAATTTACCCCATCATTTTTTTGTCATTTTATCAACTTGAACAAAAATTTTTGACACCAAAAATTCTAATTTAAGCCAGGCTTTTTTGTAATAGAAAAACTTTTCCAAAATTTGCAATGGCTTAGAAAATTTTGCAATTTTTTTCCAAAAATTTTGTTGTAGGAGGCTCGTTTTTTTTGCTAGGGTGGATTTTGTATAGCTAAGCACGAATCTGCAATTAGAATTTTGATAAGACAATTAGTGAGGATATAGGAAAGATTTTAAAATTTTCAAAATTTTCAAAATTTTTTGAATATATATAGAATGTGGCTGACAACCTACGGTCGCGTGCAAATATATATACAGGGTGACCGAAAAGTAGTTCCCAAAAAAAAATGCTAAGCAAAAATTCCCTGATTAACTTATCCAAAAAATTTCAACTCTGGCAGCATCCTTGGTCCATTACTATTCGAACACAGGCCTCTTCAAAAATTCTCGATCATTTTTGAATTTTTTGTGAAGAATAATTTGATTTTCGCTTACAATGCTGTAGCTAAACCTAGTCGAACGAAATTTAAAAATTTCGAGGAATAAAATCTAGGAATTTCTGTGGATAGGTGACGAGTTCCTCAAAATCTTGAATTGAACCCAGTTAATCTGAAAACAGTGCGTTCAATTTTGAAATAAGGAGGATTGCATTTCAGCGCTTCACAAATTGGAGTCAGGTGATTTAATTCAGCATTATTGAATTAATGCTCTGGTTTAAGGGAAAAAATGTGCAATATTGAATTTTTTCGGGTTATAAATTATACAGAGATTAGAAGACTATCTATATTAGCAGAATATGACCAAAAAAATTTACCCTATCAATAATAATTTTTTACCGAAATTTTAAATTTTTTTGGGGAAGTAATTTTCAGTCACCCTGTATGTATTTCAGGACTCCACTTTATTCCGAGATCCGTGTAAAGATTCAATGGTCATCATAAAAGCAAGTACTGGACCATTTTCGAACGGCGGTGGTTGTGTACAAATTGAGATGGCCGAATCCGATTTTTCCTTTGTCCAAAATGAGGTATGTGAAGGGCATGTGTAGCGCAGGTCGACATGATTTTTGTGTTTTGCTTTTGGGGGTGGGGAGAGGGGGTCCAAAAATCGGATTTTTCGAGGGCAATAAGCATGAACATGAGAAGAAAAATGTTGAAAATTTTTTTTGATTCAGTCTTATAGAGAATTCTACGGCGAATCGAATGACGTAAATCGCAGATCTCTATTTCTTTTAGAAAAAAAAGTTACAGCTTAAGGGTAAGGTGACCTAATTTGGACCACTTTTTTGTTTTTCAATGCCTACGCCGCGAAGCTAGAATTGACATAAAAATGAGGTGAATGGCTTGAAATGTAGCTACATCTATCTACTTTCATAATCCCAAACCTCAAGCCCCACAAAAAATTTTAAGTTGGTCAAAAAAATTTTTCTGAAACAAGTCAAAAACGAAAAGTGAAATTTTGGGTTCCTAATTTGGACCACTTGTTGAATTATGTAAATGAAAGGTATTGCAGCATAAAAAAATTATTTTATCGCATGAAATACATGTGTCGAGTAATAAGAAACGTTATATATTATCAGTTGGAGCAATAATTGCATTATATATTTCTTTTTATTGGCGTAATCATAGATTAGTGGTGTTGCACACTTCGTGGGTCCGATTAAAACATTTAGAGGATTGAATCCATATTTGCCCATGTTTATCTAGAATATTTTCACTAAAAGTATCACCAATGTCAGATCTTAATGGTCAGCTATTAATTCTCTTTCAAAATCCCTATTAATACCAAGTCGCTATAGGTGGTCCATATTAGGGCACCCCATAAAATTTATATTTGAAAAATCATGGCGAAATTTTTTTTCGGTATAATTAAAAACTGATTATCAGGAACAAAACTTGAGACTCAGTACTACACAACGGTGTAATCACCTTATAAAATTCGAATAATTGAAAATATGAAAACGTCCATTGAAAACTGAGCGAAAAAATTTTTCGATGTCACAATTCCGTTTTATATTTTTAACTTCGCGAATTTTGGTTTTGGGGTTCTGGTTTTGGTCTCATTGTGTTTCTCGGTGAAAAATACATACGATAAAACTTTTTCCCAACAGATTGCATCATTAATGGACAAAATCGGCCGGTGGTCCACTTTAGGCACTAGTCCAAATTAGGGCACCTTACCCTTATTCTTTCCAAAATTCTATGGGAAAACTCTAATTTTTTGTGCCTTGCTTACGAAAAAGTGAAATTTTTGAGGAAATTAAGCGTTCTTAAGCCATAATGATCATGAAAAAAGTTGTAGAGAATTAAATTTTCTATCGGATAGAACTGGTGAGATTTTTCTGAGGGGGGGAGGGCACCGTTTTCAAGATATTTTCGAATAATATTAAACATTAGTTGAGATAATCAAGAAAAGGAAATAAATTTTCGTTTGATTTCTCAATTTTCTCCATCAACTTTACACAGAAATATCTTGAAAACTATGTCTCACAGAAAAATCTCTTTGGTTCTATCCGATAAGAAATTTACTTTTCTACAACTTTTGTCATGATCATCGTAATTTGGGGTGAATCGGATCGTTTTTAAACTTTAAGGGAGTACAACTCCGCAGCTGATTAAGTTAGAAGAAAAATTTCAACGGGTATAGTCCAGTCCCAATCTCTTCTTTCAAATTTTTTAGTTTTGGGACCCCCACCTCAAATCGCTGATTTTATATATATATTTTTGTTTATCGATCCGAGTGGTCCGCAAGATGGGGTGAATCGGATCTCATGTTGTGTTTTTTCGCGTTTCATTCGACACAACTCACTCTTGGACGTCTAGGATCAGTTAAAATGAAAAAATATATCTCTACACAATGTGAAGCATTCACTTTTTTTGTAGAAAGGTAGATATTTTGATAAATATGGTGATCGATCCGAGTCACCCCAAGAATCCTTATGGGGTGACTAGGATCGGTAGTGAGAAATGGTAAAAAATTATTTTTTTTGTTAGTTTTAACAAATTTTGATGTTTTTCAAGGCATGTATTGTACAATGAATTGGTACCTAGCCAATAGGTATCAAAATTTGTGAAAACCAACAAGAAAATAAATGTTTATACCACTTTTAACTACCGATCCTAGTCACCCCACATTTATTAAAATATCTACCTCACCACAAAAAATTTAAATTTATCAATACATATCAGTGTAAATGAAATTTTGAAAAGAAATTATCACGCTAGATCGTATTCAGAAAATGAATTCCCAAAAATCACCTTCACAGATTTTGCTCAATTCGCTCTACAAACAAAGTTTTAGGACACTCGATTATCTGCTTATTTCGAACGTTCCACACAAAATGTGCGTGGTGAATAGAATACATGCTTGCGACCCGGAAACCCCCATACATTTGATGCACAAGACATATTACTACACTTCTGCGCAAAGATTATTGCGTTATCACTTATCCAACCGATTCTACATCATTTTAAAAAACTTTCCTGATTAGCGATCCGTTTCACCCCTTGGGGTCCGATTCACCCCAAATTACGGTATGGCTTTAGTATTCTCAGAAATTTCACTTTTTCGTGGGCAAGGCACAAAAAAAAAAGAGGTTTTTTCACAGAACTTAGAAGAGAATAAGGTTTAACTTTTTTTCTAAAAGAGATAGAGGTCTGCGGGTTGCACCATTCGATTCGCTGTGAAATTTTCTATAGGCTTGAACCAAAAAAATTTGCAATTTTTTCTAATGCTCGTGCTTATTGCCCTCGAAAAATCCAATTTTTGATCCCCCACCCCTAAAGCAAACTTTGGAAACCAGGATTGATCGAGGTGATGTATTTTAATGTCTAGAATAAGAATTTTGGTATTAGAACTGAGACACAGAGCAAAATTTTTTTGTCGACTAGTGTGATTCATCGTAACCATTAATTTCGAAAAATTATTACTACAAAGGTTAATGATTTCAGATTGAAAAATTTGTTGATTTAATACCAAAGAAAATTGAAAGAACGGGTAAACCAGCTCCAAAGACTGTAATAAAAGGGTCTAATGAAGAAACAATTCTTGTAACATCATTTTTCTTTGAATACTTTGATATCGAAGCAGCAATGACAGCCTACGCAAAATATGTAAGTACCCGGCATATTTTTAAAAATAATTTTTTTTGAAGTTAAAATAACGAATTTTACATATTATTTCTTATTGTAGAAGAACTGTTTTAAATCTCGAGAACCCGACATTACGATATCGATGATTCGTCCTTTAAAACAGAAAGGTTTAAAGGAAGTACAATGGTTTACTACCAAAAATACTGGCATTATTGGCAACAAGGAAGGCACTGTCGACACCAAATCCGACCAGTCGCAGAAAACCGAATCTGAGACCAATGATAACAATGCTGTCTATCGTGATATTTTGACACTATACTTGACATGCACTCCTGAACCTAATATCACTACAATAGTGTAAAATCATCGATTATTTGTTTTATTTATTTTATCGCGTGCATTGTTTTCGCAGAGTGTTATTAGAGTCTGCAACAAAAAAACCTTACCGAATTGATGATTGTGAGGGGAGAGGGGTGTTTTAAAGTAGTAAAATTAAAAAATTTCAACTTTTTACGTTTATATTTTCTTTTTTATTTTTACTTACTAGGTATTGTGTTTTATATGCTTTCCATTTTTTTTATCCCTTTATCAGTATTATGTACTCTAAAGTATTGTAACTTTGACAACAAAACGAGAAAAATAATTATATTATTTCAAGGAATTCACTTATTTTTTCATACAGAATTTTGAATTTCAATATTTTATGGTTGCTGCAGTGGTTTATCGAATTCAAAGAATGTAAAATGGTTAGGTTATAAATTTTGGGAGATTTTGAAAAATTTTAAAAGATCACTTCAATTTTTTGAAACAGATAACCATTAATACCTATGCCCTAATTTTAACATCATTGTTCATTTTTTTTTTTTCATTGAGCGCCATATTCAGCAACCAAAGCTAATGAAGTTTGATCAAGTGGGATTATGTCAGAGTAGAGATGGTAAATTTGTGCTGGAAAAAAGTAAATAATTTTTTGAATTTTGGTAACAGTCCTCCAAGATTTCCATGAGTTTGACCGCCTAAATGATGCGGGGTTTATGATGACAGAACAAAAATTACTTTAAGTGTGAAAAAATAAAAAGTAGTTACCTACAGGTATCTCCAACCTTTCGACACTTTTGACACAATAGCCCAGGAGAAATGTACTTTAAAAAAAGAAAAATACCTATGTTAGTCGAAATTTTATTGCTGGAAAAGCTTCTATAAGTATGATGTCCAGAGTCTGTGGTAAAAATCCAACGTTCCCAACCCTATTGATTTTTGAGGGGGGCGGACTCCTTGTGGGGAGAAATTTTTTTGGCACCGATTTCGTTCAAATTGGGGTGGAAGGTTATATAGGTATAGAAATACTCCCCAAAAAATTTCAGCTCTCCCCGATCTCAGGGAACTGATCCATCGCTCCCCAAAGTTGAGCATTTTCGACTATAATGGTAAAAACAAGTTTTTCGCTCATAATTTCGATTTTGAAAAATTTCACATATCCTGTGTACATTTTGAGATGACGAATCCGACTAGCCCATCAACTTTTTCATTTGGTGTGTTTAACCACCCCTACGGCCCGTTTCAAAGCAAAAATCATGTTTTTTGAGGTCATTTTTGCTGTATAAAACAGGTCCATTTCAGTGGCCCTGCCCATAAAAGGGATTTCAATGAAACACATATAGGAGGATTGTGCTACGTTTGTGCTGGTTTGTGCTGCTATTCCCGACGTTTGTGCTGCTCCCCTTCCCCCGTCAACGTCATCGACCTTTTTTAAAAAAAAACATGGGCAGGGCTGGTGAAACGGCAGCCCTGCCCATAAAACCGAGGGGGGGGGGGGGGGGGGGGTGAAACACATATGAGAGGATTGTGCTACGTTTGTGCTGGTTTGTGCTCCTATTTTCGACGTTTGTGCTGCTCCCCTTCCCCCTTTTTTTAAAAAAAAACGTTGGGCAGTACATGGAAATCACAGTCTCATCATGCCGCTAACACAGGATGTCCGAAGAGTGATCTGCCATACTTCATTTTTGGATACAATCGGGTACCACTAAAAAAAACATTAGATGAACAAATTGCATATCTTGAAAATTGAAGGGGCAATTTTTTTTTTAAATCACGTAAATTTTTTTTTCAACCATGGGAATGGATAGTACTTTGAAAAATGAATAAATTTTCATTATATGACTTTTTGCATAATTTGAAAATTGAAGGGGCTAAAAAAATTTCGTTCAAAAAAGTTCTAAAAAATTGAACTGATCAAGGGAATGGATAGTATGTTGAAAAACGAACAAATTTTGTTCTGCAGACTTCTTGCCCAACATCAAAAATGAAGAGGCTACGGGTCATCTAAAATTGAGAAAATTTAAAAAAATTTCGAAGCCCACTTATTTTGAATGACCCGTGGCTCCTTCATTTTACTGAAAAAATTGAGATGGGAAAAATATGAAAAAAATTCGGAGTTGGAAAAAAACGTTCAGAAAATTTTAAACCGTTTTTAAAAAATGAAAATATAAAAAATCGTGCCGCGTCATTTCCGACAACTCTACAATGAAACTAGACGCTCCTTGGTATAGGCAAAGCAGCGTTACTCTGCAGTTTTTACAGGGTGTTCGGTGAGTGGTCTGCCGTACTTCATTTTTGGATATAACCGGGTACCACTAAAAAAAAAACCGTTAGATGAACAAATTGCATATCTTGAAAATTGAAGGGGCAAATTTTTTTTTTCAAAAATCACGTAAATTTTTTTTCAACCATGGGAATGGATAGTACCTACTTTGAAAAATGAATAAATTTTCATTATATGACTTTTTGCATAATTTGAAAATTGAAGGGGCTAAAAAAAATTTCGTTCAAAAAAGTTCTAAAAAATTAAACTATGATCAAGGGAATGGATAGTATGTTGAAAAATGAACAAATTTTTTTGATCGGGGTGAGCTAGCGCTTCTGGAAAAAAACGAGGTTGTAGCCCGTGAAAAGTAGATCATTTTTCATGTCTCAAACCCCTAGGTGCTCACTCAAAATTTTGAGATAGAAGAAAAATTACCGCGCGCGCCATATAACACTGAACTGGTAATAGAAGTTGTGATCATCAAAAAAATCTCTGAAAAAGAAGTAGTTCCCCGCCCTGTAGGGGTAGAAATATAAGATATTTTTTGTTACCTTATGACGGGGACCGGGGAGTTAGCATAACTTATCTACGAATAATACCTATCTAGTTTCAATTTTTGTTCATCATAAGTATTTTGGTAATAAAAAGTTCTGATATCATGGTGAAATCCGCCCTAACAAAAAAATTCTCCCACTTCTGGGAAACAAAGTGAAAATTTTTTTATAGTATAATGTTATGATATCATGACAAAATCCGTGAAAAAAAATGAAAAAAATTCTGGGGCGGACAGAGATCTTGGATTGAGATTAGATTGTTGAGATTATGTAAGAGCTCTGTCCGCCCCAGAATTTTTTTCATTCTTTTTCACGGATTTTGTCATGATATCATAACATTATACTATAAAAAAATTTTCACTTTGTTTCCCAGAAGTGGGAGAATTTTTTTGTTAGGGCGGATTTCACCATGATATCAGAACTTTTTATTACCAAAATACTTATGATGAACAAAAATTGAAACTAGACAGGTATTATTCGTAGATAAGTTATGCTAACTCCCCGGTCCCCGTCATAAGGTAACAAAAAATATCTTATATTTCTACCCCTACAGGGCGGGGGACTACTTCTTTTTCAGAGATTTTTTTTGATGATTTATACATTTTGTATTTACAGCGAAATTGCAGTCAACTTGATACGTTTTGTCCTCAAAACACGAGCACTAAAAGTATAATCGAACTAATACATTACACGGTGCCGAAAGCATTTTGAAACATTCTTTGAAATTATTTCAAAGCAACAAGTCCGTCTATGGAATACAACTGTACGCTGTATCTACCGTTACAAGTCGGGATATTTCTCCGGGGAAAATGTTTCATGAAAGGCATCCCATACACTTTACATTATCTATCATCCATTCGATACGATGCGATGGTTCTTTGAAAAATATCCCATGTTGACCCTCTAAGGTGTACCTATTCACAATCGGTAAAATTATCTTTTCGAAACGAAAATGTCTGATTATACGGTCTTAGGAAAAGGCTTAGATGAACGACGCAGCGAGAAAAAAAAAGTAATAAAACCTTTTCAAAATAGTTTAATAACGTAAAGTTGGCGATGAAAGGGAAAAAATTGTAGCTTTTGATACGGAACTATTTTTATATAACAAAATACGCTTCTTATTAGCGACGGAGGCGCAAGAAAAGCAAAGGTATAGCTCGTGTAAAAAATAAAAATGAAAAAGGTGTTATGGAACGGTCTCACATTGATAATAGAAAAAGTGAGTAATAAAAATATGAAAATACGAGCTTTTTCTATTGCGGGTAAAATTCAAAGTTGAGAAAAAAACGTGAAATGGTGATGAATAAAAAATTTAATGCTTTAGAACTGTAATAGATAGTATCCTACGTAACAGTGCGCAAAAAACTACAGTAGGTATACATTTTATGTACATATAACAACATATATGCGCGTAAAAACAATGATAATTTTTAAAACGTCTAGTTCGTTCTGTTGTAATTTCAAAAATATAAGAATTTCTTTGAATACAGTACGTATAGGTATTCAGCTGTTTTAACGTTTTCAGTGTGCGTATTTTTTTTTCCACCATCCTATCTACGTACAGAACACCTACGCCAACTCGTAAAATTATCTCTTGGCATTTTCTTTTTGTTTGCTTTTTGCGCAACAAAATGCTTTTTTTAAATTTTTATAAATGGGATTGTATAAGAAGAAAATCGATACTAGCTAGATTACATGTATAGCCGAAAAGAAATAAATTTACCACTCGTATAACTTGGAAACTTTAATGTTTGCGCAATGACGCGGAGCCAAAAACTTCCAATTTTACGTTCATTTACAATATTCCTAACAATATATAAAGATAATCGAAAAAGATTAATAGCGAATTTCTAAATTTAAATTGATGGCGTAGAAGTTGCCTATATGCTCTCTTTATTATAGTCACCTTAACAACTTATTGCTCCGAGTCGCGGGCCCTTATTCCGAAGTATACCCAAGTCGCAGGAATCTTGCCTGCGATAGATAATTTTCGCTATACCTATTCATTATATTATACAGGATTTGTTGCAGAAATTGGTTTTATACCGATGTTATCATTAGTTATGTGTAAACGTATTATATATATTGCGAAATTCTGTATATCAGTGCCAGGCTACTGCGTCAAAGTGTAACCCAATCTACCAAGATTTCATGTATCGAGTTCGTTCTATATGTAGGTACTTTATTGGTTACTCGTGTATTATTGATGGTGCGATATTGGTACATGGTGATGAGGTTATATGGGCGTCAAGCGTATTGTGTATTATTTAGCATCACTATTATTCTTTGACGGTCTAAAAGCTTTTAAATTACATTGGCAAGCTTGGTTTAGGTACATATTGCATACTTTGATAGCTCAATGTATTGGTCTCGAAATACGTATAAGTCAAATCTACCTCATCATTTTATCATCTCTTATAAATAAATTGCCTTTCAATAAAGGAGAATAAAAAATACTGTAGCTATGAGGGAGATGAGGAGATACAGTAAAATTGAAAATCAAAGAATATGCCTTGAAAAAATTTGTACCTAATTTTGGTTACCTATTATGTCCCTGCATTTTTCCAGGTTACACAACTCCAAACAATTATTTTAGTATAAATACCCCTCACCACATATCAACACAATTTATAATTTAGGAATTGCTGGAAGAGGATTCCAAATGAAAATTTTGGAATAAGGTATAAAATTACCTATCCAATAATGTAAGCTGGAATCAGGAAAAAAATCAGTTGACCCATGGTTACCAATTTCTCAAAACTGTTTGAGATCTTCTTGTGGGGACTTCTAGAGGTGGGAACAAGGAAAACCAATTTATTGATAGTAGTATGTTTTTTCCAGTTGTGGGGCAAAGAGCCCAGGAGCCAATGTGTGCGCACAGGCACCTCTCAAAAATTTGGGTCAACCCCCTTTTTTTTTTGGTTCCCCAATTCCCAAAGGGATGGGGCAAGTTTATTGTGGAGTATGGGGTGACATCAGGTGAACAGTTCAACTTCACCCTATGTACCAAGTTCTTGGTTTATAAGGGTGAGAAGAAATAGTTTAGATGAGGAGATATAAACAAAATATAAAAATGTGGTACGTTCTGTAGAAACCAGGTTATCGTGTTTTTGTAGTGATTGTAGAAAGGGCCACTGCATGTTTTTTGAAAAAAATTTCTGGAGAGGGTTAAAAAAACAAAATTTTTAAATTTCTGTTGTTTTTCCCCCTCCTGGTAAATTTAAAAAAAAAGCATGCAGTGCCCCTTTCTAGAATCACTACAAAAACACGATAACCTGGTTTCTACAGAACGTACCACAAATGCAGTAATTATAAAAAACTTTATTGTCGAGGATTACAATTATTTCATAGTACCCACAATGCCACGGCCCCACAATGCCACGGCCCCGCAATGGCAGATACAACATATTTATATCCCCCCCCCCCGCGTTGGATTAAGCGAGTTACAGATTAAGCTTAAGCTAATATATATAAACTACAGAATAAAGCGCCGATGATATCAAAATACAATATGAACCTCCCCGAGGAGGCCATCCAATTACTTAAGCGTCTTAAGCGTTAATAAATACATGTATCCCCCACCGGAGGGGGAGATCGCCCTCCCAGACTCTCAGCCAGACCCCCGTTCTTCCCTACTCCCTGAAACACCCCTGATGTTCGGCACACTATTGGGGCCCTCCGGATTAGCCGCCTCGCCTGCCGCCGCTGGCCACTGGTTGTGTCCAGTGATGAGGGAGACATAAATGTCGCGTGACCAACGAATTACATCTGAGCACATCAGATAAACAAAACATAAAAATGCAGTAATTATAATAATACATGAATAACTAGATTAAGTTGAAAAGGAAAATAAAGAATACAGAATATTAAACAGTGTAAGAAGGTGAAATAAATAAACCTAACTCGCACTCCGTTTCTAACCTCATCCCTCTTCAAAAATTTATTTAAACCTCACACCCACCCTTACTTTACACCTTTTTTTGGGTGGTGGTTCTAAAAAATTCAATGGGTCAATAACAGTAATAAATGAAGCTGGATGAACTCCCTACTCAAAGCCCCATAAAAATGAATTTCAACCTAACTCACACCGCTTTTTAAAACCTAACCCTTCTATTTTTAGTATGAAATTGAACCTCACCCTCCACCCTTTTTATAACCCAATTCTGAAAGGGAACCCTAAATGGCTTGACATGTTTTGAATCCCAAACAGCTTTCTCCTCCCCCTCAACCTACCAAAATAAACAGGTTCAACCCTTTGAACTCTCCAATTTAAACACCATTCATTTTAAAGAATGTAAACTATCAAGTTCTGTGGGTTTAAATTATTAAATTGAAAAAATTGAGACTCTTGTCGTGTGTTAAACCTATTAACAAAAAGTATTCTACCTCTTAAGTATTATTTTTAAAAATCCAAAAAAGCCCCTAGAAGTTTTTTTTTAAAAATGCTACTGAGACGTCTGGGTTAAGAAGTACCTACTTAATCATTTTAAAAACCATATAATATACACACACACACACAAATAATTCTTATGGAAATAAATTAAGTACAAATGATATCAAACAATAAAAATTTTAAAAATCTTACAATTTTTTTATACTCAATTTAAAAATTAAAATTTACACCATTTTTTATAAAATCCTCACAAATTCTTATAATAAATAAAATATCTAAATTTACCCCCTAAAAAACCTATATTAAAAAAAATTACATTTTAAAAGTTATTGAAGGAAGGGCTACATCTATTACTGGTGCAGCTCTACCAAGATAAAATACATTTGAGTACTTTCCGGCCATTACCAGACTACATGAAACAGCCGGGAAGTGCAGAGCGGCAACGTCTCAAAAATCAGTCATAGTAGTCTTATATTATTATTGCGTTATATGGCGCGCGCGGTATTTTTCTTTCGTAACTCAAAATTTTGAGTGAGCACATGGGTGTTTGAGACATGAAAAATGATCTACTCGTCACCGTCTACAATCTCATGTTTTTTTCAAAGTTCTAACGTTAATCAATCCAAAGTTATGAAAGTTCAAAGTTGAAAAAATTCAATGGACGATATTTCAAATTGAAATCGCTCAAAATTTTGAGTGAGCACATGGGTGTTTGAGATATGAAAAATAATCTACTTTTCACGGGCTACAACCTCGTTTTTTCCCCAAAGCTCTAGCTTAAACTGATCAAAAGTTGCAAAAGCTCAAAGTTTTGAACTTTCGCAACTTTTGATCAGTTCAAGCTAGAGCTTTGGGGAAAAAACGAGGTTGTAGCCCGTGAAAAGTAGATTATTTTTCATATCTCAAACACTCATGTGCTCACTCAAAATTTTGAGCAATTTCAATTTGAAATATCGTCCATTGAATTTTTTCAACTTTGAACTTTCATAACTTTGGATTGGTTAACGTTAGAACTTTGAAAAAAACATGAGATTGTAGACGGCGACGAGTAGATCATTTTTCATGTCTCAAACACCCATGTGCTCACTCAAAATTTTGAGTTACGAAAGAAAAACACCGCGCGCGCCGTATGATGCAATGATAAACCCGGACTACTAGCACAGCGTTGCCAAATTGTAGTTCCCGGCTGTTTCATGTAGTCTGGTAATGTTCCGGCCCTTGTAAGTACCAACTCTTGAGTTGCATTCAAAACAACTTACCTACTTAAAATCTTCAAAAATTACTAAAATACATTCCATCACTAAAAATAAAAATTTTATTCACAATCAAATCCTTCCAAAAAATCAACTTTCCTCTCTTTTTGTCCCTTAAAATTGTTTTATTATTAATTGATTTGGCACTTAAACCATTTTAGAACTAAGCCATCGATATCTTCATAAACTTCATTGTAGCCAACAACTTGAGAATTTGAGGAATATCATACAAGTTATAGGTTGGTACATATTTTCTGCAGCTTTTCAAAATATTTGCATATTTGAGGGGAAAAAATGACTCCAGCATGTAACCAGGAATAGAATCAAGCATCAAATTTTTAAAATTTATATTTTATTTGGAAATGGAATGAAACAAAACAAAACAAAAACAAAAACAAATATAAAGATGAAGACAGGTTGATACACTTACAGGAACTAAATGGAAAAAAATTCGTGACCCTTTTTGTTTTATCAAACCTTTTTCCCACCATCTTCAAGTTTAATAGTTGCATATACACATTTAACATTAAAAATTATCGGAATATAATATCCCTTATAAGTACCTATTTGAAAATGATTTTCTAATTTCTTTCTCGTTTATAATTTTTTCCATCGACAATTTAAAATATGTTCTGGAAAAAGATATTTTAATTACTTTCAAAATTTTGGCACAACTCTTGAGAAAATCTTACTTTGTTACTTCTTCTATTTGATAGATATATATGACAATATCTCTTCTTTACACATGCTTTTTAAGATAGATTATGATTTGAGGGTACTTAACACTCATTTCTTATATTTAATCACAGTTGCCTCCTCAGCGATTTTTTAATACCTTTTGAAGAGTTTGCATACTTTGACTTGCGTTGAACTTCTCCCTTTCTTTATAATTCCTATACAATTTATGTAGAAACACTTCCAAAATCCTGCTGTTTCTTCTAAATGCGATATTGACAGCATCCACAGACTTCTATTATCCGAAATTTTGAAAATTTGAATAAGAAGTTCTATAGGCAAACTGCAAAAAAATTTCACACTTTCAGACATTAAAAAAAATAGATCAACTTCAAGCATGAAAAACACAACTTCACAAATTCTCAGTTTTAATAATACCATAGAGTAAGAATACTATAGAGTGCTGTTCTAAATGGGGCGATTTACCGCTCTAAAATGTAACTTCCACAAATGAAACTAGATTGCGTTACTTTCAAAATTCAACATAAAATCGGCTTATTTTGGAAACCCAAACCAGTTCATTATACCTGCAATCTTTAGTCGAAGGGTGGTGTTCTTTTATTACCATTCGATAATCTTTTTTTTTTGTAGGAAGTCAGCAGGTCAGAGCTCAGAGTTCTCGCATCGAGTACCTACCTAGAAACTTTTTAAATGTGTGAGTATAGCTCCTTTTTTTTTTTACACGAGTTCATTTGTAATCATTCCACTTCGATTTCGTTGCTGCATAAATTCACACACAGCCCATGAAATTAGAGAAAACTGTGGGCACAATAGGCCGTGGTGGAATTTCAAAGTTTTGAAAACACGCGATTTTCTCGCCCTTTGATTAAAAAATAAGTCATGAAAAAATCTGAAACTTGGGTTGCAACATATCAAAATGGATTAAAATTTCACGAGCAGAACGAAATTATTGATGAAAATTATATTTGAGCAATTTAAACCCATTTTGAGCCCCAAATTGGGTAAATTTTTGAGTATTTTCAAAGGATTGACATGTAACCTATCAAAGTGGGGTAAAATTTCGTCAGAAATTCAACAAAACCATCCAAAAAAATTTTTGAGCAACTTTTGAGAATTTAGCCTTAAATTGAGCCAATTTTTGATTAATTTCAAAAAATTGGCATGTGACCTACGAAAGTGAGGTAGAATTTCGCCAAGAATTCGAAAATATTATCCAAAACTTTTTTTGAGCAACTTTAACCCATTTTGATATGTCGCAACCAAAGTTTCAGATTTTTTTCATGACTTATTTTTTAATTAAAGGGGGAGAAAATCGCGTGTTTTCAAAACTTTGAAATTCCACCTCCATTGTTCATCGAGCTAATGAAGCGTCAAGGTAAAAAATTTGTTCCGCAAAAAAATTGATTAAAAATTTGCACCTTTTTCATTTTCGACTTCAAAAAGTTATAACTTTGCAGATCGTTCTTCTTCCATATATGAAAAAAGAGCGATCTGCAAAACACAGATTTAATTATTGGTAGGTACCACGCGAAAAAATTAACCACCTTTCGCCCCAAATTTCCAATTCCGCATCCGCTTTACTTTCTACATTCCGCGAGTCGGTGTTTCTAAATAAATATACAGGCGAAAAGCGTGTAATATGATTGCCGAACATGGATGTATCTTTTTGTTCTCAATAAAATCGACAAAAAATACGTAAACAAAGCATTCATCATTCATAAACTTGGTGTCTTGTTACCCAAAGGTTGAAAAAAGGGTCTGGTAAAAAGGTACATGTGGATACCTTCGATTTGGAAGGGTGAGAGGAGTCATCAAGATAGCGCGCTCCAAGTGGTCGGATCCACAAGTACTGACTTCTCGGGGTCCATTTGATACGAAAAAGGAGCGGTAAAAATTTAACATTAGAACAGCACTCTATAGTATTCTTACTCTATGATAATACTCTCTAATAACAAACAACAATAGGAGTTGGAGGAACTGGAGCAAAATCTCTAGCCATGTTCGGATCATCTCAGAACAACTTTAACATTTTCTATAAAGTAAAAAGTTGATAGTTTGTCAGAATATAGATAATTATTCATTTTCTAATCCCTGAAATTCTGGAGTGTTTTTTGTGAATTTTAACCACCTCCTGACTTTTTTGTTTCTACAATATACATACTAAGTACTTACCTAATACCTACCTATATACTTACAAGTAGGCCCACATTTCAAAAAACATATCTATTTCAAAATTGCAATAAAGCAACAATTTTTTAGATTTTTACACTACACACACAGCATAATTTATTCTCCATTTTGCGCAGGATACAAAGCAGAATGCTTAATAAACACAAATCACATAGAATAGCGTAGAATACACAGAATGGTGCATAATGAGAAATTATTTGCTAAAATTTGAGATTTTTAATCCCAAATTTTTTCATTTTTGATCAGATACTGTGACACTAGGAGTAAAACTAAAACAGTAAAAGGTTTCACAATCTTAAAAAAGTGGGATCAATTTTTCATACACCTGAACTTCCTAAAGCCAGAATGGAAAATTTAGGGAAAAAATGAAAATACTTGAATGTAACTGTAAATACCGTAATTACCGCTAATTCTGTGTATTCTGCACATTCTGTGTAATTCTGCATTCTGCACAGAATATAAATAAAGTTATTCTGCATGAACTATTCTGCTTGAAGAATAAGAAATATTCTGCAGCGTTTATTCTGCGTAACAATCCTGCCTGAAGCCTACACACAAAAAAAGCAGAGAAATTAATTTTCTTTTCAGTCGATACACTAGTAAATTTCAAGATTGATAATTTGAAGTAAAATATTATTTTCAGTTAGTAAGTACCGAGATTATTTTTCAAATCGACATGAGACGCGGTGACATAACAAATACTTATAAAAATTGCCACAACCGAAGTTAATGAAAAGTTTTAATCGAAATTACAGTCGGTAGTATAACGGTTAATTATTTTAACCAATATCTGGTTGGCCTTTAATCCGATTACCACGTTATGGACTAGGTACCTTATAGACGTGATAGGTGATATTATAACCACTGAAATAAAAATAGTAACAGGGTTTTACGTATAAGCTAAATTTTATCTTACCAACTATCAAACCGAACCATTTTTTATTTTTTCCCCTCGAACTACCAAGCAACATAATTACAAAATTTAAAATGAAAGTTACCCGAGCAATAAAGTCAACTTTCAACAGAATTATATCGTTTGACAATAATTTTTCGTTAATTTGTTTTTTTTTTCTACTTCTTTGCTAGAAAATAATAAAGGTTTTTAATCAAACAAAATGAAAATATAAAAATACTCTTTAACCAGTAGGTTTTATTGCTGTATAAATTTTTTATTTATTTTTTAATTAAAACTTTTAAAACTAAGTTTGTATAAGTACCACATTCTAGGTAAGATTTTTTTTATAAACTGAGAGCTGAAAACTTTTAAAAATTTCGTTTACTTTATCATCATAATAATATGTAGTTCAGAGCAAAGGCAAAAATAAATTACTGATGCACAAAATACGTAAATATCGTCCATCATACGTATATACTTTACAAAAAGAAATACGGGTATGAAATTATTCTATCTCCAAAACAGTCACGGTGAATTATACGAATGTAGGCTTCAAAATAAACCCTGGTACCAAAAATCGAACAACTCGAGATTGCTATTTAAGATATATACGCTCGAACAACGTAATGTTGTTCATTGTTACCACCGAAAGTGGAAAAAATATACCGCCAAAAAATATATAAATACAGCAACTGCTGGGGTTTTGTATTTTTAAGTTAGTTGAGCGTAAAACTAGTATCAATGTGCATTCGCGGCTATGATTTTGATATTAAATTCCGCACGAGAAGTTCTATATCTACTCTTTTGCGGGTACAATTTTTCGCGTGATTTTTCACTTTCTGTTGCAGCATAATTATCGTTATTTGATCACCAGTTCGATGCCTAAATGAAATTTAATGAATTAATTGTTCCTATTATTTTTTCAAAATACTTATTCAAATTTTTTCAATTTCAAGATACATTTATGAAATATCCTTTTAAAATATGTACATGCACTTGGTTCAAATAAAAACCAAAACATTTTCAGTAATTATTCAGTTTCATTTGATAAGTGTTGTGCTTGAATGAAAGTTTAATCAAATTCTGTTCTAGCTGAACCAATGCAAAGAACAACCTTCAAGAAATAGTTTCAAAATTCGAACACATGCATTTCTTACAGTACAAGCTTCTTCAACCGCTTTGAGAAAATTTTCAAACTTTTCGTTATGTATAAATTAATTAAAACATAGTCTCGGCAACAGAAGTATAGTTTTAAGACGTACTCTTTCAGTATAATATCGGTTGTATAATTTTCATACACTATGTACGCACAGTTGCTTATCAAGCAATGTTGAAATATTTCAAAATCATAATGGAAACTGACTTTCTCTCCAACCTATGTACTTCTATAATGCACAAATCGAACTAGATTTATCTGTTCTTACAAGCAAGGTATTTGAACTGGCAGTAAAATTTTGGACTGAAGCAAAAATACATCGAAAGTACATCATAATATAACTCTATATCCAAAATTTCAAGAGCTCGAGTTAATTTCTCGAATTTTGGCGAATTTTTGAAAATTCAAAGTACTCCTATGGCTTGCAAAATATGAACAAATCTATTCAACCAAAACAGCTAACCTATTTTTGACCTCCCAAATTTATTGGAAGTGATCTCGAGACAAATGGAGCATTTGGAAAATTTTAGAATTTTTCAACACTGAAAAAAAAACATAAGAATTGGTCCATATGAATTATGAGTATAAGAAAAGAAAAAAATGCCCATTATATTGATGACCTATTAAATAGATAACAGCATAATTTTCCAGAATTCGTAATTGACAGTTCAAATCCATATTTTTTGGCAGAGAAAACTGAAAATTTTGACAAAAATGTAAAAATACCAAAATTTTCCAGAGGCTCTGAAACGTTTCAAACCCCCTTCCAATTGATTTGGTAGGTCAAAAATAGAATATTTGTCAATTTTCAGATTTTTAGTTCAATGCGTTCGCTGTAAGCAGATAACGTATTTGAAATCAGCGTCTTCGAAAACCCAGGTTTCAATTTTTATGTAGATTTTTTTAAATCAAAATGTTACCATTTTCTCCAACCTTCCACTTAACTTTAATAAAAATTGTTGACCAATTTGGATTCAGGAACACTGGAAAATATTAACTTTCCGATTACGAGATAAAAAAAGTTTTGTAAAACTAATTTCAATATAAAAAGGTCAAAATCGTGCAAAATGGTATTCAAAAATGACCCCGCTCACTTTTCCAGAGAGAATATGCGGGATACCCCTGCACCAGTATTTATTGTAATAGACCTGTACTTTTCAGAAATCGTCATAAGAACTTCGATCCATAAAAATTATCTCGTATATAATTGAATCATGATTTTTACACAAAAATGTGAAAAATTCGTCTAATCCCAGCAACTTTAGGTCCCTCAACTCACTCAAAGTAGTGGGTAAGAGAGATTGTAAAAAGTCAGTATGATAATTTACTCATAGAATTCGAATATTGTAAAAAATATGATTGGGACACCGAGTTGTGCAAAGCTAAAGAAATATAATTTTTAGGCAGTTTTGAGAAAAAATGAGAAAACTTGAGCAGAAAAATATCGAATTGAGGGGCTTCTTTCCATCGAATCTTGATAGTAATGACATTATTGATGAAAATGACACCAAAGAAGGATCGATAGTTCAGTTTTGAAAAATGAGTGGGTGAACCAGCCTTCAGACCCCCCCCCCCCCCCCATCCCTTCTATGGGGTTTGGCGATTGCTTCTCGGGCTAAACAAATTCCTTATATGTAGTGTCCTTGTTCATAATACCAAATTTAGTACCTACTTTTATCATAATTATGGGCAAAAAATTCAGTTTGCCACAGGATGACTCATAGAGATAGTACGTACGATAATAAGATAAAATATGAAATCTTTTATACGAAATTTATTCGATTGTAAAGATGTACATGGTACCTATGTAATTTGAGGATAGGTATACCTAATATGGTGTGTCATACATAATAAGAGCAAAGAATTTGAGATTTTTCTACTCTCTGCATCGATTTATGTAGGTATCACAAGAGAAAGAAATTCATATTTTTTACTACAAATGGCAGCATTTTTCAAGTATTTATTGGTTAAGATTACTGAGATGATGCACTTAACATAAATATTAAATTTTCAAGTTGAAAAAAAATATCAAGGCAGGAACAATTTAATAAAAATATGAAGTAAAAATATTTCAAAAATTCTCATAGCAGAAAAATCAAAAGAAACGAATACCATTTTATGAAAAATAAAATAAAATAAAACATTTAACGTATAAAAATTTGATAAAAGTTTTCCAACACAGGAAAAAATTTTGAGAACACTTGAGAGCTATTTGGGCCATTTGACGAAAACGTAAAGATTTTGGAAACGTCGAAACAAGACGAAGAGGTGAAAGACAAACGTTAGAGGTCGTAAATGTAAAAATCTTACCCTAGTTTCGTCTTTCGTCATACTCTCTTCTCAAATTGTACTTTTGCTAGCACGCATTTTACAATGTGGCACGTCATATCATATTGTGCCAGAATACAATTTTCTTTTATAACAGCATTTTCACGATTGCGCTCCATTTCTCTTTCTTTCAAAACGAGTTTTCACCAAGTTGGGTGGGGATTGGGAAGTGTTGTAAAACGCACCATGAAACACAAATAAAGGAGACTTTTCAACATTTTCCCGGTCAGTACCGTTAGCGCTGACAAATTGACGAAAAATTCATTTTTCAGCGAGGTACGTACATAAATGTTTCATACAGTGGATGTTTTCCTAGGGCCCATATAACTTCACAGCAAATAGCTTTTGTACGAAGAATAGGCTGGATCAGTTTTGGGTTCAGTTGGATCTAATCGCGCGGAATAAGTTTCATGGCGAATGGCGAATTAAAGAATTATAATCAGTATACTGAACAGATATCATTGCGAACCGAGAATTAAATAATACCTACATATATCCCTTAAATCCTTCTTTTTTATTAATCTAGTAACGAGTATAAGAAAGAAATTAAATGGATTTATTGTCACCTGTTCCAAAGTAATTTCTGTAGGTATTTAAGAATACCTAAGTGCTGTCAACTGCATTTGAAACAATTTTTAGAAAATTTCAGCTAGCAACATTGCTACGAAAAATTCGAAAAATCAATTTAGAATTATTTTAATTACCAAATAATTTTTCGGCTCACTTTTCAAGTCACTGAATGAACAACTTGAAGTGTTTGGCGGTACCATTATGAATTTTTTTTGAAAAATTTTATCAAAAATTATTCTAAAATGACCGAAAAATATTTGGATCAATTTTCAGGTTGGTTAAAATCAAAAATTCGTCAAATTCGTGATTTCCAACTTTTTAACCTCCTTGAAGAGGAAAAAAATGTTATCCAATTTCGAAACCAACAGTTCAGGAAGGTGCAGAAACTCAAATCTTCACTTTTTAGGGGATAGCCGAGGTTGTATCAGGTGGCATAACCTAAAAGTGACAAAAATGGTGTTTTTTTTACAAAATTACCCTACTTTGAAACTCTCAGCTTCGTCCCTCTATGGACTGGGAGGTTTGAAAAAGTTTTGGCATCTAGCTCATTGTTTCAAAGAAAACTACCTCAACAGTTTTCGTCAAAATCCAAGATACTTTTTTTTGTTCCACTCTAATGCACAAACATCAATTTTTTCTAATCTTCCTCTTCCTTGACTACTGCATGGGGTTATCAAAAAATGATTTTAAAAAAATTCCCAACAAAAAGTAGGAAGGTATGTACTAGGATGGATTGTTTTGCACTTTTTTCCTGAAAATGAAATGAAAGAGTAGCCAGAAAGTTTTACCCAGACCCATCCTCCCCTACCCCAAAAACGATGAAAATTTCACCATTTTCAACTCGTAGTGCTCCTATCCGATAGTCCTTAAAATTTCACTAGATATTTTCAATAAATTTTGACTTTGATCGTTATGCATTTTTTTTTCGAAAGCTTTGAATCAGATGGTAGCCAAGAAGTTGTATTTAGACCTCAAAAAAATTTGGTAAAATTTCACAATCGTTCGACTTATAACACCGCCCTTACCCCTGATCAATTGACCTCTTTGATTGTACTCCATAAAAATTCTGAAATTAAAAAGATCTATAAAAGTTTCTACCTACGATAGAATTTTTTACCCAAAAATACAATTGGATCTTAATTTTTTTAAATCCATTTTTCAGGGGTAGGTATTTGAAAAAATAACTTTTCTTATCCACGTTTTTTAAATGTGTAAAAAATTACTTTTTGTTTTTTGCATATTTCAATGTGTTTTTTCCAAAATCAAGGAAATTAAGAAAACTTGCTAGCAATGAGTGTTCCGAGAAAATAAAGTATCTAAACCAAGGCTTTTTAAAGAATTTTTTTAAAAAATTTTATACTAATTTTAAAAAACATGTACTTAGTGATTTTTTGAGAGTTCCTACCTCAGAAAAATAAAGTGATGAAAAGTAAAGTTCAATAATATTACATATTGGGTAAAAATTTTCACAATAATTCCTATTATTTTGACAATTTAGAATTTTTTCAACACGTGTACGAGTAGTCAAAATTTGAAGTCAATTGTGCTGAGGTGAGGTTTGAATGATTGAGGGAGGTGAAATATTTTACAGTTTTTTTGAGGTCTAGATATAAATTTCTGATTACCTCTCCTCACAGTGACGTACCGAAGGCATTTCTCGGGGGGGGGGGTGATGAAAATCCCAACTCAAATTCTCAAAATTCCCAACTACATTTCGCCGATATTATTGATATTTCAATTTTAAAAAAATGAACCGGTGATTATTAACATAAAATTGTCCATTTGTCCTGAATGAAGCCAGGTATTATCTAGGTTGAAACGAGAGTAAAAAAATTTGTATTTCAATGTGAATAGGAGAAAAATGAATTTAGCCCGAGAGAAGCGAGGGCGAACAGTTTTTAAACTTCCAATTCAAAGTGCAATAAAACCGTGCTTTGGATTAACAAACTTGAATAAAAAATCGGCCACTTTTACTTTGAAACTATTTAAGAAGAAATACAAAGAGGCCGAGCGCAACAAGGGCAAAGCTTTTGAAAAATTGGTTTTTAAACATCAAAAATAAGTTCTATGGAGAGAAAATATAATGAATATTAGTTGTAATAATTTTGAGGAAAAATACAAAAAAATGACTTCTCTAGGATTTAGATTATTTCTAAATTATGAAAAGGGGAAAATATGAGTACAATCAGGCCGAGCCAGTGGCGTCGTTAGAATCGAAAATTGGGTGGCACAAAAGGAGCCGTGTGTTGGACAACTTTTTTTGCTTTTTCGAAATGGAAAAGATGGGGGGAGGGGGAGAGGGACTGACTTTTTTCACCTGATAAAAATGGGGAGGGGATAAGAAGGGAGCCTTCTTCTGCCCTTTCGTCTCAGATAGATCATAGAATTGTAATTTTGTTCATGCCCGAACGAAGCGAGGGCGAAACTTCAAAAAAAATTGGATTTTTAATGTCCTAAAAATACATTTTTTCATGTTTTAATGCTTTGAAAATCCTATCCAATGTAAGCGTAATGTAAATTTATAAATACAACATAAGTTTTGGGGGGGCAGGATTTTTTCGCCTCCCCCCCACGACGCCTCTGGGCCGAGCGCAGCGAGGCCAAAGTTTTAAAAAAAATAGATTTGGGAAGTGATTTCACGGATGGATCAGATTTCTAAAAAGGAACGTTCTCCACCAAAATTTTTTTCGAGGACTTAAAATGAGGTTTCTCGATACCCCTAATTTCAATTTTTAAGCTTAAAATTTACCGAATTGATTTATCAAGTAGATACAATGACATCGGAAGCTTTTTTCGGAGGGTGGAAACTGGAAAGTGAGTACAGAGACTTGGAATAACAGAAAGATTTCAAGGGAGGAAACTTTTTTTTGCATTGTTGACTGAAATAATTCATATAATCGTAATTTTGTTAATGCCCGAGCGAAGCGAGGGCGAAAATTTGAAAAAATTGTGTGTTTAATGCTTAAAAAAGGCCTTTTTCATCAGTTGGGAAAATGACAAATTTTCTCAACTAATATGTTGAAATGTTCAATTTCCCCAACTCACAAGTAAAAAATTCCGTCAGGGGGAGCTCCCCCTCCTCCTCCCTATCGGTACGGCCCCGTTCTCCTCACTATTCAATTTTCAAAAAAAGAGGTATAAGTAAATCCATTAATACTTTTTTGGAAAAAATTTTACAATTTTTTTCAATTTTTTCAAACTATTTTTGACATTGAATATAGTCAAGTTTTGAAGTCAACTGAGCAAGGGTATGGGTTGAGTCAGGGACGTGAAATTTTCATCAAGTTTTTTCACTATCTAGAAACAAAATTCGTAGCTTGTACCTTGTTTTATTTTCGAAAAAAATCAAAGAGTCAAACTGATAACAATTAGAATAAAAAACAGGCAATCACTTTCTACAACTTCTATTGACTTATTAAAATTTTATCGCCAATTTTTTTTTTCATTTTTAGGCAAAGGAGGGGAGCAGATTTAATTCATCATGTCAACCTTTTTAGGACAACAATCAAAGCAAAATCTTATTCGTAGAAAAATATAAATATGCAGTAGGTATGTGCACCTAATAACTTATGATAGCGAGTTAAGGTGATCATTAAATCAAATTTCTCAACGACACTATGAAATTCTATTCAAAACAACAAAAGTGGAAAATTTCAGTAAGAACAGAGCACGTTAAAAAAATCCACTCATGGAAATTTTTCATTCCATATATCAAAATATCGCATATATTCGCTTATCCGTCCAGAACAACAGAACTACACGAATTGGAGACCCAAAGAAAAAGGTTTCGTTATAAAAATAACTCGTCATTCGTTATTTAGGCGAAAATCTAAGGAGATGTTTGTTTTCCAATATAAATACAAGCCTATGGTATTTTTTTCCAGGTCACCCGTAGGAAGATAGCCATTTACGAAATGAAGTCGGACATACGTACTCGTATGTGTACCAACATTGATACGAAAGAAATGTGCGAACGGCGACTTGGAATTCGAAAAAGTACGATTCGAATAAAGCGCCCAGCGGATTGTTTGGAGAAAAGATTCATTTGCTTGTCTGACACAATAAGTCACATCTTGAAATGCAATTCAAAACTCTTGGAGCGTGTATGCAGGAGGACACGGTGGAAAATCTCTTAGCATAAGTATGTAAACAAAAATTTACAAAGCTGTCCGTGAAAAGTAGTTCTGTTTCTTTAATATTTCTTTTAGCGATTCTACATAGCTGCAGAAGAAGAAAAAAACACTCGGGTAGTTTATGAAGAAATATCTTGGCAGTGGAAAAATCTTTTAAGAAATCTGTAGAAGTCCGAAGGGGTAACGTGCAAAAGCAAAAAGCTCTTCAAACGTCTGAGGATGGCTACAATAATATAACAGAGCTAGGGAACAGGTGTAAATAACGCAGCGGGTTACAATTTTGTTGAACTTCTGCTATAAGGGTACACGTTTTATAATGACGTCGCGTTTGCGGGGAAAGAGATAATTTTCTAAGGGTAGCTTTAAAGCGGCGACGAAGGGACGCTGAAAGCTTCTGCGCTACGTTGGATGCGGAATTCACCGGAGAAAAACTGACTTTCTGTTCATTCGTTTACGAGTTTCGGTGCCGGATTATGCTTTTCGAGTTTGTATGTATTTTCACCTTGTTTAATTCACGTGTTTTGGAGGTTTTTTTTTTCATAACCACAACAGCTCGTTGTTGACAAAAAGGTATGTAATTTCATCATTATTTTATGAGCGATTTTTTTTTATTCCTCGCGTGGATACCACATTTATTACAGTTTGCACTTTAGTTTTCTTTTTTATTCTGCCAAAATACAATTCACAAAACAAAATTCGTACGTATCTAACCTCAAAATAGCTTTATAAATGCTACGTTCGTGGTAATTATTGTAATCCAGCCTGTATCGAAGCTTAATTCGATTGTCGAAATCTTGTTATCATCCCAGATATACGTGCTAATTACGTTTGCCGAATATCGATGAAGTGACTAGTTATAAGATTTTCATCGTTGTGATACTCTCTCAGTTTTGTTCATTCATTAAAATTGTACTCTCGCGTGTCACAAAATCTTCGCATTCAATTACTCGCGAAAATTTCCAAACACGATCAGTCACAGTTACAAGAAAATTATCAAAATGTATGGTACCTACGCAACCTCGTACTTATAGTTATCCACTGAGACTTAATATTATTATTTTTAAATCCGATTGTTTGGTGTAGCAGTAAAATTTTCACATTTTGTTCGTATTTTCGAATAGCAATTCAACTCATCTCAAAAATTTCCAATGAAAGAGAAATGAAGATTTATATTTTTGTCTGGAAAATTCCTTCTCTATTTTTTCCAACATCCGAATTTATGAACAAAAATTGATAGTCACACAAAGAAAAGCAGGGTCCCACAGAAATTGGAAAAATGACATTTAAGCAAAAATAATGATTTTTCTTTCAAAAAGAGTGTCACAAATTGTATTTTAAGTTATAAATTTAGGTTTATAGCTGGAAATTTTCAATATTCGACCTTCTGAATAATTCATAACGTTTCTCTCTCTTTACGCACCAATTTCACAGCGAAATTTCAGAAAATCGCCGATTAAAATTTATTCATCAATCAACTCGAAAATTGGCGGATTTTTTAAAAATCATCAAGAAATTAAAAATTTTGAATTAAGATTTTCATGAATTCTGCAAGTGATTTCCACGGAGAGTCCAGGATAATTTTTCACATAAAACGAATTGGCAACAGAAATCAAAGTACAAAATAATCGAGCATAAAAAATTGTAAAATAAAATCTAAATTACCTACGGTACTTTCCTAAGATGAAATGTAAATTTTCAGATAGATTTTGAGACAGAGTTCAACAAATCGGCTAAATCTTTGAATGTTATTATTTTAAAAATAAATAGGAAATTTCTAGGTAAATCTAGCTCCGAATCTGCGTAGCCTATTGCTGAAATGGTAGAGAAAAAAGAGAAGTTTCAATTTGAGTTTTTTTTTTCATTTTCAAAAAAATTGGTGTTTTTTTTAAATGCTAACGAAAAAGAGTAAAGAAGAAAAGTGGTGAAAATAAAATTTGTAGGGAGTAGATAATTCTTGATTCCATTTTTCGTTTTCAAAATAGAAACAAAAAATTGGGAAAAAATTGCCGAAGAAGGAGACTGAATTTGAGAAATAAAATGGAGAAAAGAGAAACATTCAATAAATAAAAGGATAAAAACACTACACAGGAAAAGCGATGGCGAACATTTTTCGAAAAATACGTCCAAAAGGCAAAAATTGGGACGTCATCGTCATTCGTCAGAACTGAAAGGGGTGACTTGTTCTCCGAAATGGAAAATTCGAATTTTGGTCAGAAAAAATAGGTTTCAGTCAGACGATTTTCAAAAGTAATATATTTTTTGAGAAATTTTAGATTTAATTCGGAAATTTTCAACTTTTGCTCCTCTCTCTACCCTCCTATGAGAAAATTCTGGTTCATCTTTGCACGATCGTTGTGATATTTTTATAATAAAAAATCTCCTCCATAAGCATTCAAAATAAGAAAAATATCAGCCTAACTACTCCATCTTTGGTAGTAGTATTGTAATTCAGGATGTTTCACTTTTTTTCTGGAATGACTTTTTCCAATTTTTCAGGTTTTTCGAATCGCTTTTTCAAATTTACCTAATCTTTTACCAATGTAGGTATGTAACACCACCTTTTAGCAGGCATCGGCACGGAATTTTGAGAAAAAGTAGTAACTTTAGTAACCTTTTTCGAGGCAAAAAGTAACCAAAAAGTAACCATTTTTTATATTGTTGATTTCAAAACCTACCCCGCCCCCTCCCGAATAAATCATCAAAATTCATAAGAAATGAACTTTCTGGCTCAAAAAAAACAAACAAAAAAATGTAAATATATTGCAATAATAAATAAAATAATAAAATATAGGTAATATCAGGGTGTCCAATATATTTCAGAAATGATTTTCCCCGACTTTTCCAGGTTTTCTAGACCAATTTTTCAAAATTTTCCAGACCTTTTAAATATGATATTCGTAAACAAGGGTAATTTTTCACGTGATGTACTTACATCCCGAAATTTTTCTTCGGTCAGAATAATATAAAATGCATGGGGGTTTAACGATTTTTTTTTCAAAATCACTAGATAATTTTTACGAGATCTTTAGATGCTCCTTTTTGAGCCAAAAAAATATTTAAATTCAATTCTGAAAATTTTTGAGCACACCCAAGTTCCCCCTCACCACAAAAATTTGAAAATTTGAATTCATTAAATACAGAAAAAATTTTAAATAAAAGGAAAAACTAAGCATTCCAACGCAAAATCAAGTTTTGAAAAATGAAATAAATTATGCCAGGGTATCTATCAAATCAAGCGAATGAAAATTCGGATTTTTCTGGGCTGAAAATTCAAGAATTCCCCCCTCCCAAAAAAAATGAAAAATATATTCCTCAAATTTATGAATTCACGCAATCGCTTGCAATTTTTCAGTTTGTGCGAATAAATAAAAAAGTCAATGAGGAGCCGAAATATAAATCATTGTATGGAAATATAAATGTGTTGATCCCAAAATTTTTGCGAAAAAAGATCTTCAAAAGATGAAAATTTACCACTTTTCCCTCATACATGTTTTCTAAAACATAGCCACTAATTTCGAATTCTGTTCCATTCCCTCCCCACTCCTTTTTTTTCAACATCGTGATCAAGGGCATCATAGCATTCCTTTCTCATCACAGCTCATTAAAAAGTAAGTTTCCAAAAAACTTGGAGATTTTAAATAAATTCTGTGGAAATAAAGAGTGTAAATTACCCCGAGCGTAGCGAGGGAATTTTTTTTTGTAACAGGCATTTTGAATAAAAATTTTATTGTACCTACATTATGGTCAACAAAAAATGATGAATAAAAAAATCAGATAAAACATACAATAATTTGGCTCGAGCGGAGCGAGGGTGAAATTTTTTGAAAATTTTGTAATACAAGAAGCAAAGAAACACTTTTCCAAATGATTTATACTTTTTTTGGATTTTCGAAAATTTCCAGAGAAAATTCCAAAGTTCCCTGACTTTTCCCGGTTTTCCAGAGAATGGACACCCTGTAATATATTGTCAATAAAGAAACAAAAAGGGTAAATTCAATTTTTAGACTTCAAACTGGAAGCTAATTTTTTTCTCATTCACAAAAAAAACGTGAGAAATTAAAAATGAATAAAATATAAAATAGGCAATATTATCGATATTTAGACTTCAAATTGGAAGTTTTTTAAAAAAAAATAAAAATGTTGGTGAGTGATTTTGGAAGTTGATCAGAATTTTTTCAAAAAAAGTAACCTAGGGATGAAAAAAGAACGAATAGTAACTTTTATGAACAAATAGTAACGAATAGTAACTAATGATGAAAAAAGTAACCAAGTCCTTAAAAAGTAACCTCGCGCCGATGCCTGTACTTATTATTCAAAAAGAAAGATTCCCACACAAATTTTGCAAAACCTTTTCTCTAAATTCTTAAATTCTTCAAAAAATTGGCAGAGAAAGTGAAATGATTCCACGAATAAATCGACACAAAAAATTGATTTTAGTTCCAAATATTCATTCTTCTCCAAGATTTCCATTTTCTACCAGGAGGGGAAAGAAATGCCTCATAAATATCATCAACGATGGCATGATATTGTCAGCCAGGCAGTCAGAGATAATTAGCACGAAAAAAGAACAAATTTCACTAAATTTTGTGCCTATTAAATGTTTTGTAAAAAAATAAATTTTCAAGGTGTGATTTTGTCTGAATAACTTTCTCCTCCTCCCTGCACATCTAACGAAACTCAATCGAAACAAGGACTGAGATCTGTCATCCTCTATGTCTGACAGTTGAATAAGAAAATTGGGAAATACAATACAAATAAGGTTGAAGAGTTTAAAAAATTAAATTTTCAAAGCTCGAAAGTCGAAACAATAGTTCTTCTTTAGAAATATTCTATTTAAAAATATTTTTTGGATTTCATAGATAAAATTTTGAGGATTTAAAAAAATTCATTAATTTTGGAGTGAAAATCTCAAAATTATTCAACTTTCAAAAAAAAAGAAGAGATGAGCAAGTATCTTATATAATAGGTATAATATAAAAAGGAACTTTCAAGAACGAATCGAAACTGGATTATTGAAGAGACGAAGATTCGCAAATTTTCAACCAAAATGGATTTTTTTTTACCAATAGTACGACTTTTTATTATTTTTTTTCAACTCGTACAAAAATTTCTCAAAAAAATAAAAAAAAGGTCAACATTTCTGAAAATTTTTCAACTCTAATCGAATGACAAACGGAAAGAGATTAAAGAAATGAAAAATTTACAACTTGCCCGCAATTTATTAATCTTCAAAAACGAGCTTTTCAGTACTTCAAATTTCGTCGGAACAAACGAATCATCTCTGAAACATGTTCAAAGCCACTCTATCGCCAATAATTAATGAGAAATCGATATTTTATGGTTTAACCACCAGTTAAAAACATTCGGGTACAATAACACGTAGGAGTATTTTCGTAATACCTATTTCAAAATCCTGCTAAAAATCCATTTTGTAAATTCGCAAAAGATAAGACCTCAATTTGACTCGATACGGGAGCTAAAAAAATGAAATAATCGGAGTGAGAAAATTCGCCTCTTTAAATTACCTCTTTGAAAAAATTACGAGCTAAAACAAGCATATAAAATTCCATTCATTTGTAATTATTCTGCTCGCGTCCGAATCAGGTTACAAAAGAATCGGTGGAAATTTTTTTCGCCTCTTCCATTTTTATGATTTCAATTATAACAAAGTAAACTGGAATCATTTTGAAGATAATTTTCGCTCTTCCATTTCGGCTCCATTCATTTTCTCAATACGGGCGATTCGCTGGTAGAAGTAGTTATATCCGTTGGAAAACGAGCAGAAACGGTAATAATGCAGCCACGCGTAAATTCTTGTTTAAAATTTCATCTCAATTTTCGCTGCGCTTTAAAAATTACTGTCATCAAAAGTCGAGTGAAAAACCCAACTGGAGGAAATTTTTTTTGTTTTAAAACCAGCTTTTATTTTTAACGTTAAATTTAAAGGATCCTATGAATTGTTAAAATGTTTTCAAGCCGATGAAAACTTTTCCCACTATGGTTTATAGTTCTTTGAACACTTTTTTTTCGCGAGCCACACGTACAACGCTGAACAGACGCAGCAGACTAACAAAATTTTCATCTTTGCTCTATACCGCGAATGAAATACCTTTTAATCTTCATTTGTCCTTTAAACTTCACCGCAATTCGAAATGTTTTCTTTTTGATATTTGTTAAATAAGACGACAGCCAAGAATATTTCAAGCTCGAAGGCAAACGTTTAAATTATACTGTTCGTGGAATTTTCTGATTTTGACCATTCATCGCCAGGTGATACAGAATTTTATTCGAATAACCTTTTGATTAGGTCAATCGCACCAAAAAATAATAGAAACCCCGAACAAAACGATAAGTCACCAACACGTGACAAAATACACAAACAAATGCCACAAACACCCCAAGCAAACGGAAAGCAGGAACGTGTTCAATTGTGTTTTTCGCAAATGATAAGCGTTTCAAAGATTACGCTTTCGTGTAGGGACAAATGGGGGTGCGTAATTTGCTTATATACGTATACGAATCTCGGAAAGGAAAAGTCGTCGTTTTTTTTTTTCAATATTACCCCGCATTTCTAGGTACTTTATTCAGCAGAAAGACGTAAAAGGAAGAAAATTGGCAAAAATGCAGTTAACACGTTTTTTTCTAGGGGGAATATCTTTATATTTTTTTCATAACTGAAGTTCAACTTTCACTTTCTACTAAGTACGCGTATTTCGGCACGTTGGTAACGAAAACACCATATGTCGAGTATTTGGGATAATTTGAAGAAAAGTGAACCGCTTTCGAGTTGGCTTTTTTTCTGCGGCATAAAAAATATTAAAATTCGCTCGCTTGGGTATGGTAAAACGACAATTTACGAATTGCTTTTCAAAAATACAAATACGTAGACATCAAAAGGCTTTATGAACTTTGTTTTATCGAAATAGTTGCAACATGGCAATCAGGAAATGTTTTAATTCAAAAATATTCTCTCGAGAGAAAACAGAAAAATAAAAGAGTAAAAAGAAGGAGAGAAGTGTTAATAACACCAAGTGACTGCTCGTTGTGAAGTATAAAAGGCACTGAAGAAATTGATGCTTGAACATATTGTTTTGAAACATTAGCGCACCAAGTGGAAACTGTTTTTCACATGAAAAGAAGGCAAAATATTTAAATTTTTGCCTTCGAAAATGATGCGTTGTAAAAAAAATATTTACATTGAACTGCGAAAATATAGGCTTAAAGATGTAAAACGGAAAACGCGTTGCTTGTTTCTTGATGCTTTCTATGTACCTAATGTTCTTACGTTACATGTATACGAACCGTATACAGCGAGCTTTTTATAATTGATGGAAAAACCTATACGTAGGTGCTTGAATTTTTTTTCTGTCTTATTGTCACGTATCGAAATACAATAAAGTACTTTCGTTTCAGTACGTCTACATGAGAAGGAAAACATTACGAAGTAAAGTATAGGTATCGTTTTATATAGCTGCGCTATAAATTAGGTAATTTTTTTTCTCCTCAACCAAGCACCAAATGTTCCATGATGTTTTTACATACTTACACTAAAAACGGAACAAAAAAAAAAAAGAAACACGATATCACAACCTGCACCTAAATTCATCCAGAGCATAGGTATCTATACCCAACATTCTCAATGAAACCATTTCCCCTGCCAGTATAATTCGTTAACACGTCGTTAAGCTAGAAAATTTGAGCATAGAACTTCTTCAGCAGTAATTTGAAATGCTATACGAATATTAATTAATGACATTATCAAGTATGCTAAGCAAATAAAACGCATGCTGAAGATTATAATTTATACGGAGGCTACTTACTATCGCATTAGCAACTTTTGCTAAAGCGATTTTACCATTAAAGCGAAGAAGGGCAAAAAAGAATAGATTTTATAGCGGTACACAATTCGACTAAATTTATGAAGCATAAACCTATCAAATACACTTTTGCAAGAGTAAGTATTATGATACTGGTTACTGGTTGGGTACCTTTTGATAAAATAATACCTGAGAATTCATTTAGTAGGTAACAATTTTCATGTTGGGAGAATTTTATTTGCCGAATGTGTTTCAATGAACGACTAATTAAAGTCTCGTGAACCGTTGTGAAATTTGGGAATTCTTTTAGGCAAAAAATGTTTCATTGTGTACTAGTAGGTAAAGGATGGAAGTTGATGTTTCTTACTAGGGAACCTCATGAAGTGTCCCTCGGGGATTTTGATGAAACATGGTCTCAGTGGTAGCCCTTGGCCCAAGTACCACACCACCAAAATTTTAGCTGCCAGTTTTGAGTTTAGCCCTCACAGTGAAAAATCAAAATTTTGAATTTTACCATGTATTTTAAATGGGCGAAAATTTTTTTTCCATAAAACCATAAACTATCATGGTAAACAGGTAGAATATGTTGAGAGGAGTAAAAAATGTTATGTTCACATATTGCATAACTCGAATGTGGAAGGGGCAACTCTTAATCAAAGATCTTATTTTTAGTAATTTTTCAAAATTAAATTTTCAAAAAATTAAATATTTTTCAAAGTAAAAATTATATGTACCCCTGGCATCTTCAAGTCGGAAGGAACAAAAACAGTTATGCGGACTAGTTGCCTAACAACGTCGCAACTATTTAAACAAGGCGGTTTTTGTATCTTGACAACATTCAGTATTTTTTTTTGGAAATTTTATAGAAATTAAATTAGGTAGTGGTTCAAAATTTGAAGTTATTACGACCTACTACCCCTTCAGTATTAGCGTTAGGCAACAAGTCCGCATAACTGGTTTTCTTCTTTCTGACTTGAAGATGCCAGAAGTACTTACATATAATTTTTTTTTTTGAAACATATTTAATTTTTTGAAAATTTAATTTTGAAAAATTATTGAAAATAAGATCTTTGATTAAGAGTAGCCCCTTCCACATTCGAGTTATGCAATATGTGTACATAACATTTTTTACTCCTTTCAACATGTTCTACCTGTTTACCATGATAGTTTATGGTTTTATGGAAAAAAATTTTTCGCCCATTTAAAATACATGGTAAAATTCAAAATTTTGATTTTTCACTGTGAGGGCTAAACTCAAAACTGGCAGCTAAAATTTTGGTGGTGTGGTACTTGGGCCAAGGGCTACCACTGAGACCATGTTTCATCAAAATCCCCGAGGGACACTTCATGAGGTTCCCTAGTTAGTGGAGGAAGATGAGGATTAAAAATCTCAGACTCAAACTTTCAGTTTTTCAATTTTTAAAAATATTTTTGAACCCTACCACAAATTTTCAAACCGAGTCCCTTACCTACCCCTGATTTGACTCTGTTTTTTTTAAAATGTGTTTTTAGAATGTAAGTAGAGTTACATATGTAAGCTTGGATATAGAAACCATCCTTAAGGGTCAAAAATTGGTTTCTAAGTTGAGGATCCCCCTTGATTTTACTTCTTCTGAAATCCCCGAAATCAGCGTCAACTCAAAAACCAATTTTGGACCCCTAAGGGTCGTTTCTATATTCAGGCTAACATATACTTATTTTGCAGCGTTGGCACACTGTAAAATAACGTAAAGAGAAAACGAATACTTAACGTAATGTAATAAAAATTTGACAATTTAAAATAATGTTTCGAAAACACAAAATTTTTCCAGCGAAATTCGTAGAAACATTATTTTTTGTAAGTTTTTGTACAAAAATATAATTTTCCAATTTTTTAATTTCTTTTTCGTTACTGTCGTTTTTTTATTTTCTGTTTTTTTAACTCAAAAATAATAATAAATTTTATTCAAAAAAATGATACGGGGCAGTATTTACAAAATTGGTAAAATTTATTCTAAAAAAAAATTATATTGATCGCAAAATTGGGTAAAATTTATTTTCATGCAATAAATTTTACCAATTTTGTAAATGGTGCCCCGTTATTATTTTTTGGGGATAAAATTTATTTTTTTGGATAAAATTTTTTTTTGGATACTAAAATTTATTATTTTTTGTAACACTTTCTATTTTTTATTTCTTTGAGTGTTTTTTCAGTGTGTGTTTTTTCGCTTTAGGATTAACGATTCAGTTTCAAAAATTCAATAAAATTTTGTTTCAAGAGTAATTTATTTTGCCAAAATAACGTTTAATACCGTTCAAAAAATTTAGCGTTGAAAAAGTTAAATAAAATCAGGCAAGTTGAAAAAATTGGTGCAAACAAATTTACACGAAAAAAAAGAATAGGTATTAATTTTTGATTTGAGAACCTAACAATTTTTGTTGAATTGTTAATTCACATAACTTTTCTTCATCTGGCTGGACCAAATGAGCAGACATTAAACACAGATTTTGGGGGAAAATAGTGACTTTAGTGACTTTTTATGAGGCAAAAAGTGACCTATTTTTCGAAAAAAGTGACTAATTTTTCAATTTTTTTTCATAAATAAATCCCCCCTCCCAAAAAAAATCATAATTCAAACTGTATTTCTCTCTGTGATAGTGCTGAAAATACTTTTTTTTCTGAGAATTTTTTTTTACTTAAGCTACGAGTTTAAGAATATGTTTCAAATAAGTAACTGAAGAAAATAATAATTTTTTTTTATAATAATACATTCATAATTATTATTACTTCCGTCTAAAATAAGTTTTTACTGAAAAAACTCGTAATTTTTTGCATCTAAGAATTACGAGTTCTAAAAAATAAGCTAGTATTTTTTTTAGAAATTTAGTATTTTTTTAAATTTTATGCAAGAGCGGAAGGTCGTTTGAATGAAAAAAGTGACTAGAGTGAAAAAAGGGACCAATAGTGACCTTTCGGCCAAAAGAGGGACTTTTAATGACCAATAACCCTGAAAATAGGGGACAAGTCACTAAAAAAGGTGATTCTGTGTCATGCCTGAATGAGTGACAGAAGAATCAGCTTGCCTCCTGGAAAAATTGTATTTTTAATGGAAAAAATTCGGTTTAATTGGGAAAAATTTTAAATATGGTGACGTTTTTAAAGGGAGTTTTCTTTCCGAGTTGAAAATAAAAATGGAAAAATCGTAATTTCAGACAAAAATCAAATCAAAAACCAGATTTTTTTAACTTTTAGAAACAAACTAAAAACAAATAACTTTTGCTTATTTTCAGAATTGAAGTTAATTTTTCTGACTAAAAATGCAATTGTCATCGGAATGGAGGGGGGGAGGGGGCAGGCTGTTCAAGCTTCTCCTGGTTCGGTTTAGCCGTTTCAACATTAGGATGCATTAGGTACATGATTTTTATTAGATTATCAGATTTTGAAATGGACACCTATCATTTAAAACTTTTATTCAATACTTTTCGAAACTTCAAAATTGACTTTTAAAAAAATTGAAAAATATTAAATTTTGATACACTTAAATAATCTTCAAAATTTCAGTTTTTTTTTTCAATTTACAGCGAAACGAAATGTGATATTTTAACAAAAAGAATTTTGATTCTTGACATGGATACCTATGTCTTATGTTAGACCTGAGGCTTGATTTTTTTTTTTTTAAATGTAACGTTTCTGTGTAACGTTTTTGCGTAACTTTTTTTCAGTGTTGCCAACTTTTATTTTTGAAAAGTTATGAATTTGGTGTTTAAATTTGTATTGTTGGTAACACAGTTTTCTTAAATTGAACTATGTAAAAATGTTAATTTTAATAAAAAGTTATAAAGTTTGATTTTTAAAAAAAGTGGTTTAAAAAATGCAATGTTGGCAACAAATTGTAATATAATGTAAAAATACCTGAGATATACATACGTAGTTTAGGAATTCAAAAAAAGGCAAGTTTTCAAAAAAAAATTAAAATACTATATAGGTATAAAAAGAAGTGAAAAAAAATGGAAAAAGTATTTTAAAATGTTGAAAAAAATTCAAAGTATTGGCATTTTAATGAAAGTTTATGAAGTTTTGTTTCTTCACACGCTTATGAGAAACATTGTCTCATCTCTGAAGTATATCATTTTTTCAATAAGTATAATCTATGATTATTTCAATGCGTTTTCCTGCAAAAAAAACTTACGTTAATTTTTTCAAATTAATAAAATTTTTGTTGGACAAAATATAAAATTGAAGAAACTTCCAATTTAAAAATATATACTCAGGAACTTTCTTAATTTTTGAATCAGCGAAAATTCACTGAAGAAGTAGCCAAAATTAAGTTACTGAATAATCACTGAAATTTCACTACCATATAGCGAAAAAGTACTGATTCAATTAGTGAATTTTCATTTTTGAACTAGTAATTTTTTCAATAACTACTGAAATGAATCAGGAAAATTTACATTCACTGTTTGAATCAGTAATTCTGGGAAAAAAATACCTACCGATTTAAAATTTAAAATCCACTAATTGAATCAGTAATTTTTCATTTATTTCTGCAGTGAATCAGTGAATTTTCACTGATTCAATTTAAGAGAGTAAGTAGGCACTCGCAACAAAAATTTGTACAGTTTTTTTAAACTTTCTAGTACAAAAATTGTTAATGATTTTTCCGAAGTATTCAAGTATAAAGAATTATTAAATAAATAAATATTAAGCGTTACTGCAGAACCCACCCAAAAAGTTTCATAAGTGACGGATCAAACCACTCGAAGTGATATTTAATCGCGAATACATTTCAATTCGTCGATTTTCTTCGTTAAATTATGTACCTATACTATTTCCTACAATCATCACATTTCGAAATGGAAAATGTTTCCATCTCGATTCATATTCGACCGCAAAATTTTTTCTAAACTGCGAAGTAACAAACCTCTTCCCAAAGTCAAACTTGACTTGCGGTTAACCTTGATCTTTGCCGCTGCTGGCGGAATAGAATTAAACCGAAGGAGAAAATTGTTTCCTTTACGAAAGAAAAAAAGATTTCAGTTTACTTTTATCTTTTGCATAGTAATCATTTTGATTTAAACCGAATTTTATTTCAATAAACAAATAACGTAGTCCAACTCGAGTTCTGTTTTCAAATAAAAATTTGGTAAAAAGTAAAACCTTTTAGATGCGTAAATATTTACACAGGTTTTCTAATTTTGAATCAATTAATGGAACAACGATACATTTTAACAGCTGATAAAACCAATCAATTAACAGTTCAGCTCTAATAAACCTCCAATAGTTTAATGATCCAAATCAAATAAAATTGAAAAAAATTAATATTCCAGCCTTATTACAAAATTCTTTAATATACAAACACATATTCTAAAACAATAAAAATAAACAGCTAAAAACTCGAAAACGAATTTTGCATGAGATTAATTTCTCCGACGAATCTACATTTCGTTTAATATTTCATCATGAATGAGGAGAAAATCTTGACATAATGTTTGCAAAAAGAAGCAAAAAGGATTTCCTCTATTTCTCTCGAGAATTCTTCATTTAAGGAAAAGCCTCAGCAACGTCACCATTAAGAGGATAGAGTAATCAAGTTTTTTTCCCTTTTCAAAATAATACCAGTGCAATTGATTGACAAAGAGTTCTTTTTTCACTTCGATAAACCTTCGGTGATAGTTTTCTCCAGCAATTATTATTTTTAAAACAGATTTGCGTCGTACAAAGATAACAAAAAATATAAAATCGGAATAGCGTAATAAAAAGTTGCGCACAATAAAACAACACTATAAAATTTTTCCATACAAAAATGAGAAATTCCGAGTGTTTCGAATTTCGCACACGGAATTGGAAAATAAAAATACCTATACGAGAAAAATTCATCCTAATTAAATGTGATTCATACAAACGTTCAATCGAGATTCCAACATCGATATCTTTCAAATTACCTGCGTTTTATTAAGAGCCACATACGGATAGATAAACGAAATAAAATTCACCATTCATAACTTCACGTAGGTAGTTCGTAGGCATAACAGACCGATTCCATTTGCATGGTGTCTAATTACAAAATGAAATGAAAAAAGAGTTACAAACATAAATTTATTAGGCGAGTTTGTCCAGTCTGCGTTTGTTACTAATCAAGCTAAAAGGGTGTTACAAAAAGGCCAAAGCTGGGATACAAATAACGATTTTTTTTTCTTCTCCATAATACTTTGTAGTTTAATTGATTACCACCATGAAAAAACAATGTTTTTAATACACCATTGTCGAGTTCAATTTTACGCTTTTATACCAATGTAGATACATTGCGTACAATTTGATTTACGTGTGTAGGTGCAATTATTTCGCAACTTTTTTCATTTTACGTATATATCCTATTTAAACTCCAGTTCTTCTCAATATACAGAAAAATACCCAGAACTATATTTTTCTCTACCATATTTTTCGCATATAATTCATCAAAGAATATTTCATCAGCTACCTGCATCAAAATTATTAACTCGACGATACAAAAAGTACCAAACAGAGTTATATTTAAATTCAAACTTTTTCCATTGTGAAATTTCTAGACCTACCACGGAAAATTTTTAAGTAAGCGAATATTTTTCCATACTTCCGCATTACAATTCGGAAAAGGAAGATGATGTCTGTTCTTACAATATTACAGCCTCTTTTTCATGAATAGATCCAATTCATAGCTTCACTAAGATCTCGTTGATGATATAAAGAAATTTACTTTAATAAAGTTCCTCATATTTCTTATAGGGAGACCCATTTTTATCAGTATTGCATTAATTTACCGTCGAATAAAATTCTATGAAAAGGATTAAGTTAAATGGCATCAAAAGAATTAGTTTGCATCTTATTTAAAATATTTAATATTCAACCGGCCAAGGTACAGAAAATTTGAGCATGAGAATCTCGTCAAACTTTTCAGAATAGCATCAAACCAGGGTTAAAATGACCGAAGAAAAAATTTACACTTGAAAATGGACCAATCAACAAATTTTTTGAATTATGAACATTTGGGATTGAATTTATTGATTTCAGAAAAAAATAGAAAAAATCTTATTATGAACAAAAAAAATTGAAGTATGTATTTATTGATTAGCAATTCCTAACAAAAAAACCAGAAAAAATTGTTATAAAGTGATTGCAACTACATGAAAATTGTCCCAAAGGCGAAGCAAAGAAGTCGATCGAAGATTTTGAGTTTCTTACATTCAATTTTTAAGAGTTTTTGGGTCGGAAATTATGTTTTAAAATTTTTCCATCCCCAATGGGAGAGAAAAAAAAATTCCAAAGTGCTAACAAAAGTATAAACAAGAAGAAAATAAATTTTAAAAAATCAAAAATATTCAGACATCGTAATGGATTACTTACTTTTAAAGTACCTAACTCTTTTTTTTCTTAAGATGTTACTAAGGTTATTAGTTGTACATTCTGGAGACGTATTCTTGAAATTAGTCTACGAGAATTATCAAAATTACGGAGTTATTTAGCACCCATAACCTTTGTCCCTCGAGCTATTTAACTCTCATAGAGCTTATGAAATAATAGACATAATTTAAATGCAATTGGTTGCATAAGATGATTGAACAAAATTATGCGTACTTGAAAAATATTGTGATTTCGCGAGGTATATATTCAAAATTTATGATTCAACTTACCTTCCTTTTCATTTTTTTGGCGACATTTCGGTAATTAATGTTATCAAAAAAAACAATCACGTAAGTAAAAACAACTCAAACTCAAAAATATAAATAACCATTTGTATTTCAAAAAAAATACGATAACTTTCCTTGGCTATTTAATTCTCATAACCATTGTTTACATGGCTATTTAACACCAATAACTCCGTAACTTTGATAATTCTCGTAGACTAATTTCAAGAATACGTCTCCTGTTTAAAAAATAAATTAAAACTGTAAAATTAAAAAAAAAAATTTATAGGTGACAAAGAGAGAGGGGAAGGCGTCAAGTTAATAATCACAAAAAATCGCGGATTTTCAAAAATGACTGTAATTTGGGTGTTCTGCCTCAATGCACAAGGCTCATTCTGAGAGATAAATTAAATTTAAAAAAAAACTTCAATTCTGAATAATTAAAAAAAATTTATGTACCTAGTAAGAAAACATTTTCAAAGATTTCAAAATTTTTTAAAAATGATTCAAATCATTTTTAAATGTAGTTTATTCAATGACCAAGTAGACCAGAAAGCACACATTTAAAAAAAATGCAGCTTTATAACTATTCAATTTTGCTCCATAGATAAAATAACACATAGAAATTCAAAAAAAAAGTTAAGTGCACCTAAAAATGATTTTTTTCAAAAAATGTTTGCTTTCTGGTTCAGGAAGTTACTAAATAAGCTATAAAATTGATTTGAATCATTTTACAATTTTTTCGCGATCTTTTAAAATTTTCGATCATATTGAATTTCTGTCAATTTACGAGAAAACGAAGGCTTTTACACAATTCGCAAAACAAAATTTCAATTTTTTTGATCCACTTTAAACGCGCATGTGTAGAACTCGATAAAAAAATATCGTCAAGATTGCAAAACTTCGAAAAAGAATCAACAAATTTTTTAAAATCAAAAAATTTTCAAATTGATTTGATGAAACAATTTTGCATTTTCAACTCATTCCGTTCAATTTTTTTTAAAAAAGAAAGATTTTCGTAATTAGACATTTTATGATTTAACGTACAAACAGCACCCCTTTTTTAAAAATACCTATGTAGGTCTTGTAGGTAGTAGAGACTTATACTTCTCACATGTTATCTGATTGCACAGTTGAAAAATTTGTCATTTTGTTATTAAAGTTACTTTTTTATTCGGAAATTTTGGCTTCGATACCTGAAAATTTATTCGAAAAAAATTTGAAATTGCTGTAAGGGAATTTCCCAAACACATTTTTTGTTGGCTTTGGTATTTCACCATCGAAAATGCGACAAATTTAATGATAAGTAATGAACATTTATTTACGGCAAACTGGTTATGCAATTTTATTAACGCTAATGAAAGGGATTGCCCAGTTTATAGGTACGTAGGGGTAAGAAATTACGCAGTAAAAAATTAAACTATACCGCATACTTACAGTATATTTTGGCTTCTTTTTTTCATTTTTGGAATTGTTTTGGCCCCATACCTATAAGACGATTTTCTGTTATCGAGCAAACCAAAAAAGAATAAAAAAAACGAAGAGAATAAGAGCTCGGTCCAAAATTTTGAAAAATTTCAATTTGGTTATCTACACGTTTATTTTCCAATCTCAAAAGCCCATTTTTTCAATTCATTGAAAATATCAATTTTTTTTTGAGATTTTCAATTTATTTCTATGGTACCCATGATTTCAATTACACACCTACTTACTTCATATATTTTTAGTAAAAATATGACATTTTAATATCTATGCATTATTTATCAAAATAGTCAGGTCTCAATCGTACATCCGCGCGCTATTCCTGTTAAAATTGATTTTACGATTGATTCTTGTTCTGGACACTAAAACAAAGAAATTAAGCCCGTATGCCTTTTTTATCCCCTCCCCCTTTCCCCAGGGTCCACCCCCAACATTTCAAACGTGTGTATCGCCTTATCTATGGGTCGTAATGAAAAAAATTTCAAACAAAAGTTATTCCTCAGCACCTAATGTACATTTTCATTTCTTATCAAAATCCGTTTTGGAGCAACTCCTGCTCCCCAAATTTGGAAACAAAACATGTTTTTGAGAAAACCTCAAAATCACGTTTTCTTCATTTTAAAGGAATAGTGTCGGAGATACGACAAAATTTGTAATCACAGAAAGTATTCAGAATTGAATTTCCTTTCCAATAAGCTCTATCACGAACATTTTCACCAAATTTACCCGACAGAGTGGACCTCTCCCCCTTCGCTCGTTTTCACAAAAGTTGGACCTACAAACAAAATTTGCTCCAAAATGAATTCCGACAATAAATGAAATTATGCATTAGATATCCAAGAACAAAAATTGTTCAATTTTTTTTCGTGGGTCCAACGTTTGAGATACTGTCGGGTAAAGTTGGTGAAAATGGTCGTGATAAAGCTCATTGGAAAGGAAATTCAATTCTTAATACTTTTTGTGGTTACAAATTTTGCCGTATCTCTGAAACGTTTCGTTTAAAATGAAGAAAACGTGATTTTGAAGTTTTCTGAAAACTGTTTTATTTTCAAATTTGGGGGACAGGAGTTGCTCCAAAATGGATTTTGATGAGAAATGAAAATGTACATTAAGTGCTGAGAAACAACTTTTGCTTGAAAATTTTTTCATCACGACCCATAGATAAGGCAATACACGCGTTTGAAATGTTGGGGGTGGACCCTGGGGAAAGGGGGAGGAGATAAAAAGGGAATACGGGCTTAATTTCTTTGTTTTGGTGTCCAGAACAAGAATCAATCATAAAATCAATTTTAACAAGAATTTCGCGCGGAAGCCATTTTTTGTACGATTGAGACCTGACTAAAATATGCAATCTTTTTTTTCGAAAGCAATGCTTTTAATAAAAAATATCTTCTTTGAATGTAAATCAACGGATATTCACCGACAAAACTAGGAAATTCAGAAGTGTTCCCACTCGGCCAGGGACACCCCAGAGACCATAACGGGGGGGGGGCACTCGAAAAGCTCAAAAATCTTTAATTTCGATCTCATACTGCTTTTGATAGGCAATGATCAAAGTTTTATCCGAATAAAAAACATGTGAATATAATTAAGTATAGATTGTTATGGGAAGGGGGTACAGGTACACTCCTCCAGGAGTATTTAGCTTCGATTCACCGGATAACGACACCCATATTGTCAATCCACCCCCACTTGAACATATGGGGAGGGAGCCCCTCTAGTGCCAAAATGAGGATTCGAAAAGCTGAAAACTCTTCGGCCATGGTTTTATACCACCTTTAACAGCATCTATACGAAATCTCATCCAAGACAGTGTATCTCGTATGTATGAATTTTTATTGGGAGGTTGTAATTTTCAATGGGTGCCGGGGCTTAGTAAAACAGGCGGGGGATTGGGACATTTCATATTTTTCATCTACAATACCAATAGTAAACAAAAATGCAATGTCCTCACAGCTACCTCAGATTTGCTACGAACCCAAAATTATCTCCTTTTTGGTCTACAACTGAGGAACGAGCAGATCCATCCGAGGGTTCATTCCCCAAGCGAAAAATTTCAGTCACACGATTTGATTTACGAAATCACGTTTTTGAAAGTTAAAATCTAGTCTACGTTAGCTATTTGCCAAAGTACCATTGGCTCGAATATTTCTCATTTGAAACTTGAAAAGTAAACAGAACAAATCACATCGCTGCAAACGTATTCTCTGCGAACAACACTCGAGAAATATTCTAAATTATCAAGATTTTCAATACGTACTCGAAACTTTCTCTATATTAAACTCTATACAAGATACATCAAAAACGCGTGTACAATGTAAGTATATAAGTGAAACTTGAAACTCAATGCTGGAGAAACTTGCACACCAAAATCGTTTATGCTTTTGACAAATTCACCTTCTCTATTACACAGAAAAGTACCATCAGAAATACTGCAAGGAATTTCGCAAAATTCTGCGGAAACGACATACGAGTTTAAGACAAACCGCAAGAAACTCTCGGGGTGTGTAAATTTATCCGAAAATGATACCGTTTCTTTCATTTATTTTTTTTTTTTTACATATTCCAGCGTTTGAAATTCCTTTGAGTTAATTAATGATACGACGGAAAGTACTGCGTAACGAGATTAATACAAAGGGAAAAGTAACATTTCCCCAGCACTAATGGAATTTGGATTAAGGTTCGGTATATATAGCGTCGAGAACAATAAATTTAAAAGTACTCCCCCAGAGTTGATGCATTATTTTGGCGTTTTCCACACGCTGAAATGTTGAATTGCTATTTTCTTTAATTACAAAAGTTGCAAATACGCAGACAATAAAAATTACCATTTAAAACAGTTTGACGAGTGCATAAAAACCTTTATACATCTAATTTCAAGCGAATTTGTGTACTTCTACTTGCATAGTTTAAGCAACAGCTATACCTACGTATGAATATGATGATGATACGAATCGACTCGCAAAGTACCATTCACGGTGCTTGTAAAATATCTAATTGTATTAGACAAAAGTCGGGTCAAGGACGAGCTGGTACTTTGTATAGACATAAGCAAAAGATAACATCACAATTGGGAGCAGACAAAAAGAATGTAAAAGAAGAGGAAAACTTCAGCAATTAAAAAGCAGAAAACAAAACTTTCGCGAGAATTTCGAAAAATGCGCGGAATTTACCATTTTAACCGACGTTACGCTGACCCCCGCTACCGTTCTTGTCCCAAGTAAATAATGAATTCGAAACTTTCACAACGAATAGTAAATTTAATGCACCGCCATGATCGATATTTTAGCGAACCGACGGCGTTTTTCATCAAACGAATTCTATTCCAAAGAATTGATTCAGTTTTGTCAATTTCACAGTGACACATTTCAATATGGAAATTATCATTCGAATATTGTCCTGCTAAAATTAGGGTACTGGGGACGCGCATCGTCGCCATATTTTTTAGAACACTGTTGAAAATTCTATTTATACTTTTGGCCAAATAGACCACAATCCAAGTACATGGAAGCAGTGTGCTTTTTCGGGTGGAAAAAAATCAGATGGATTATCATATATATGAGATCAATATTTAAGGAAATAGCCACTTGAAAATTTTCTGAGAGGCACGATGAGAAGCTGAGCCTAAAAAACTTCCACTTTTCGAAGTTGCTCGGAAGAAAATTTTTGTTCTTAAATTCTAGTAGGGTTTGAACCTCCAAGTCGAAAAATATGTTTTTTCCCCTTAGACTGGTATAACTTTATTGTATGAGACTTTGAATGCTAATTTTTTTTACCGATTTCGGCCTTTTTTTGCTTTAAAATGGCTCTGGAATAATAGTTCGGGGAATAGAAAAAACACATTTATGAGAATTTGCTACAGCTACTTACCTTTTATTTGGTGGAGCATGTCCCCTTGCAGCCTATGCACTGGTGGCTACGACGAATCCCTGCAGAAATCCGGCCATACACGTATCTATCCGTCACCATCGCCAAGTTTTTCTGGCTCACGCGATATGGATGGTATAGCTGCTTCTGCTGAAAAATAAGAATTAGTCAGAAAACTCTCCAAAAGTCGACAAATTTAATTGAAAACCGATGTATTTCTTTAAAAGTCGGCAAATTTTGTTGTAAATTGACATGTTTTCTCGAAGTCACCAAATTAGTGTCGATTTTGGACTTGGAATTCCATTTTTTCCTAAAAGCATTCAAGGATACTTTCAAAGGGAGGAGGAGAGACTTGCGACCTATTAATGATGCTTGCAGTTCATGAGTAATCCGATAATGCCATTGATTTTTCATTTTTGGCCAATATCGTTGATTTTGAGCTGAAAATTTCATTTCTTCGATTGACAATATTTTGGGTCATGTTGGGATTTCATTTTTTCAAAAAATTCAAATCCAATTATGTAATTTTACTTCGATTTTCACGAGAAAGCTTTTTTTGACATGAATATGTCTTAGGTCTGGGGGGGGGGGGTAAAATTTGAAAAGTGTTACGGAACGTAACGTAATGCTTCATGTTTTTGGATCAGACATTATGTTAGACTTGAGAAAAAGGAAATGTCTTAAAATTAAAAAAAAAAAAGAAAGGAAAGTCTAAGTATCTATATTGAAGTGTTTTAAAAATAGTTACAGATTTTTTAGATCAAGACATAATGACATTTACTTCAGACTTGAAAAGGGAAAATACTTTAAAATATATCTTCTATCTATTTTTAAAAAACAGAAAAAGTATTTTAAAATGTTGAAAAAAATAGAAAATAATGCGTTTATATTTTAATAAAAAGTTATGAAGCAGGATATTGTTTTGGAAAAAAGAAAATGTTTTAAAAAATGAGAAAAAAGCCTGGAAAATTTGTGTAACGTTTTTAGATAAAGACTTAATCATATTATGTCAGACTTGGAAAAAAAATTGAAAAATAAAAAAAGTGCATTAAGATATATTTTTTTTAAAAATCAAAAAATTGGAAAAAAACTAAAAAAAGTATTTTAAAATGTTGAAAAAATTGAAAAAAAAATCAGGTAAGTAAGTAAATTGATATTTTGATGGAAAGTTATGAAGTTTCGTCTCTATTTCCTAATCTACATTCTACAAAGTGAGTACCTACATTTGAACATAGGTACTTATCCATGATCTAAGGTTGTTACCTTAAACGAAAAAGTGCGTCAATTTTTCAAAAAAATATTGCAGAATTTCAAGTATAATTTTGGTCACTTTGGGTCAAAGGCCATTTTTTACCTCTATTTTGTAAAAAATACAACCAGATAATTTTTTTCGCCTAAATTTTTTTAGGCAAATTTTGGGAACCCTGAAAATTTTAAAATTTACAGTCTACCACAAATATTGTCTTTTTGAATTTATAATTTCGCGCATCAATTTCGATCATTATTTTCGACTCTGATTCCTCGAATATAATATGAACCTATTTTCGATGTTTTAGTTTTGTACACTCCTCAAAAAAATTTGAATAATGCTCATTTTTCGAAGTTAAATGGTAACTAAACGTCCATTTCTATACATATTCTTCGTATAAAAACTTGAAAAGTAAAAATTACATTTCGCTAGCTAAATAACCTATTTTTGAATTCTTTCCTCAAAAAATTAACTTGCTTTTGAAAAATCTTTTTTCGAAAATCAGCTACTTAATCAATTAGAAAATACAATTTCGTGCATCATGCCTAAACGAAGAATATGATTTTTGATTTTGAAAAATGAGCTTTCAAATTTTATCATAGGTATCCAAAATTGGCATATTAAAAAAAATCAAGCTGACATTCGAGAAATAAGAAACCAACACTTTAAGTCATTAACATTTTCGAATTCCTCGAGAAATTTTACTCCCCTTTGACAGGACGGAAGTCTGCCTTTGCGAAATTTTTTCGTAAATTTTCGACGAAAAAATGAATTTTGAGTCCAAAATTGGCGGATTTGCTCAAAATAAAAAACCAACGCCATTTTCAGATTTCTTGAAAAATTTTAACCTACTTTGATTACTCACAAGCCTACTTTGTATAAATTGAGTTTTTCGATGAATCAGTTCAAAGTCCAAACACAAAACTAGAAAAAATTCATAAAGCTTACTATCGTGCCATTCATTCTTCAGAAGTTTGACATTTTTAGATGACAAATGAACCAACCAACTCATAAATGTATGTGAACCATGATCATGCTTCTAAAACCATTTCAAAGTGAAAAATGTTCAAAATCAGTAAAAAAATAAATAAAAAAAATAGCATTCAAAGTTCCATAGAATGAAGTTATACCAGTACTTGGGAGAAAATATATAATGTGGCGTTCTATAGGAAAAGGGTCAACATTTTCGCAAAGTTGATTTCGAGAAAAACCCAAAAACGTGAATATGGGGAAAAAATATCAATTTTTTCTGACGTTTTTTAACGAAAAAAAAATCATTTGAAAACTTGAAACGCGTTTTTCTCGAAACTATGTTTTTTCAACTTCAAATTTCAAACTGTCATAAAACCGGAAATTTTGCATGAAAAAATGTCACTAATAGCTCATTTGAAAGGTAATTTTATGTAGTTTCAGAATATGGTAATATCTCGAAAACAACTTTTACGACAATGTTAACCCTTTTCCTGTAGAACGACACATATTCTGATTCAGAAGATCATTTTCTACCAAAATTTAAAAACAAAATGTTTTCTTGGGCAATTTGGAAAAGTGGAATTTTTGAAACTCAGATCCACCTCTCATTGTGCCATTCGGCGAAAAATTCAAAACATCTGTTTCCTTGAATGTCGACCCTGTATAAGTACATATGATAATCCAACTAATTTTTCTTTTCCCTAAAAAAAAGCACACAGCATGAATGGTCTAAAAATGTTTTATGCTTAAAATTTCCAGCGAGATGCGAGTGTTTTCAAAACTTAGCTTCTCAAGAAGTTAAACCACCAAAATAATCCATAATTTCGTTACGAGATTGAAGGTATTACTAAAAATGGTCAACACTTGGTTCTGATTATACAGTATGCGGGTTACAACATAAGAAACAATAGATTCGCATTATCTCAGGACGTCACGGAATGCTTAATTAATTTATACGAAAAGCTCCTTTGCTCGTCCTCATTTAACATTTATGAAATGCATACCGAAAATAAATCTTTACAACGTAACGTAATAAACCGTTAATTAAAATGGACAATCAATATCTTATGTAGAAACTGATGAAAAGTTACATATCTAAGTACAAGATCTGCTCCTCCATAGAACATACCTTTCAAATTTTATGTATTCGGATGTTATTAGGTATACCAAAGTTCACACAGGTCATAAAGTCACCCAGCTTTCGCACATTTCGTCGAGTTGGAAATTTCCACGTTCCGAAAGTTTGGCCACACATCTGTTTCTCTTTTTTATGACCTCGTTCTCGCCTACTTTCGAGCCACTTTCGCACATTACTCACTCTATATAGCGGCGTAATTTCATAGGAGAATACAACGGACGCGTATCAATAGACAGCAACGTTTATTTGAAATTTAAAATAGAATACACGTATTCCAAGATGCAGATAAAGCACACCGTGAAGTACCAACAAAATTCACGAATACATAAACACCGATCCCTTTATGGTAGTTTTGGGCTTTCCTATCAGAAATTCAATTTTACAATGACAAAATATGTACCCAAAAAACAAACACAAACGTCGTAGCACGTGTTAAAGGGAAATGAAATATGTATCGTATTTCAAATACGCCTAATATTGCAAAATACGTACGTAGGTCTGGGGTACCATACCTTTGTTCTTTCATCTTACAGCATCTAGCCCTATTTTGCACAAAGAAACGGTCAGATAGCTAGCTACTGGAAAAATAAATCGCTTGTTCGAGACGTTCTTCGGTATCGCTTTTCACAAAATGTAAACCGATACCTCAACTGCACAGTATACCTATCGAAATTTCCTACTTTTGATCCATTGTAAAGCATATCCTATTCGGTTAGCTTCAGTCATAATGTAGGTGATTTGGTGTTGAAAAACCATAAAGCTGATTTTTTAAACAGAATGTGACCCGTGCAGGGAAAAGGTGAATTTTCAAAAATGAGTTTTTGAGCTAAAATGATGAAGGAGACCGAGAGGAACATTTTGAGACCTTGATGAGCATCCAAGGTCCATTTTTCGCCGAGATAGAGACATTTGAAGTTAAGAAAATAAGAATTCAATAAAAACAAAATTTTGAGAAAAACGCGTTTCAAGTTTTTACTCTTGTTTCTCATGTATCAATCATCAAAAAAGCTGCCAAAACTACTTTCCGATACTGAAATTTCGCGAGGAATTCGTTTCCGACGTCAAAAATTACTTTAAGAGGAGAGAAAAATGAAAAATTCACTATTATGATGAGTTTAATTTTGAAAAAAGCTGCATTACAAAGAGAAATCCTTTTTTTCATACTGTATAAATTATCAAAAAAGCTCTCAGAACTTCTTTTTTGCACTGAAATTTCACGAGGAATTCGTTTTTAACGTCGAAAATCACCTTAGGAGAATAGGAAATCGTTCACATCCATTTTCAATCATTTATATCTGAATATTCTCCAATAAAGCAATATTTCAGAAATTATGTATTTCTCAGTAGGTACAGTTGAATTTGCACACACAAATCTATAGGTATTTTACTTTATTTTTCTAGTCTGGAAGAATCCCGAGGCTCCCCTTACCTTGAACAGACCGCATTTTGCAGCACATCCACATTTTTTTAACGTTCCGACTTTAGGTACCTTTTCCTCAGTCGGTTTGAACGTCATTTAGACGTGTTGTAGTAGGTTTTCCGAAGTGAAATTTTGGTAACAGCTGCGTAAAGATCTGAACCACTTAAAAACGCAAAAAAATTTTTTGAAAAAAATTGCCCATTTTTCGTTTTTTGGCTCTAGTGCAAAATTCCGTTTTCCGACTTTAGGTACCCTGTCCCTGAACGGGTCACAGATGGTTCTTCTCATTTCAAAAATGAGAATAGAATTAAATAAAAGAAATGTGAATTTGATCATGGACAGTTTTCAAAAAAAAAATTTTTCGAAAATGATTTAAAACGTAAATCGAAAAATTGAGCACTATTCATAATGTTTTTTGAATACGGGGAATGGGAGGGGCGGCAGCGTTAAAAGTGTTTTTTAATTTTTCACAAAAAAACCTCAAAATTTTTACACAGAGGCTCGCACTCGCTCTAATCGGCTTTGTCTCCACGTTAAAGATAAGACCATGCTAAAGTGTTCAGAATTTTCAAAAAATTGGAAAATCATTAAAACTTGAAATTTTTTAATTCTACTCTCGATTTAGTCTTCTTAAACAGGAAATAAAAGTGAACAATTTTTAGCTTCTAGAAATGAAGAGTAAGAGAGCTTCAGGCTGGCTTAAATTTTTAATAATGAAAAAAACTCTTAAAATTTGAAATTTTTTGAAATAAATTCTCGAGAAAAATATTGAAAAACTGGGTCTGATCTTTTTTTTAAATTCTCGAGTGTTTCAAACAGAAAGATTCGACATAAGGCCCTACGATTTTTCCTCGGCTTATTTAACTAAATCAAGTCGCAAGGAAAAGTTTTTCCAAGGAGGGAAAAATATCATGAAGTTTCGAAAAACATTTGTCATTTTGCTGAATTATGCAAAATTAATGAGCCCGATTTGAAAATTGAAACAGTTTTTTCCTAATATTTCAGATGTCAGAAAACGTGATTCGCCACCTGGTAGACTTTATGCTGTCTATTGAATAAAACAGAAAATAAGTAACTAGGAAAATAATTTTTTCATTTCATTATTTTAGTTATGAGCCGTTCAAAGGGACAATCTTCATTAAAAAATAATAAAATTTCGATTCATTTCTTACTTTTCACTTGATGAGAGGAAGGGGACTAAAGTTTATCTAACGTAAGTAAAAATTTTCCATTAAATCAGTAAATGAGATTTCACACTAAAAATGATTTTTTTTACTATTAGGGAGGGCAAGCTGCCTCTTCTGTTCTCCTCTTTCTTATTCGGTTCAATCCAGAGAAAAAATTTCGAAAAATCTAAATTTTCAATAATTTTATTTTTTTTTTAGTTTAGCACTTCTGAAGCTCGATTGTTAACCAATAAAGAAGTTTGAAGACCACATTGAAATATTATAGAATAAAAAAAATTTGAGATCACAAAACATCTTCTACAGTAAAATTATAGACGATTTTTTCTGTTTTTTATTGGGGGGGGGAGGAGGAGAAGGAGGGGGAGAAGGGATCAAAGTCTCTTGAATCTTGGCGTTATTAAAAATTTCTTGACTATACGCAGGTTTTATAATTATCTAATAAGATTATGAAATTTTATTATGGGTTAATAGACCACGAAGTCCAAACCCAAATAAAATAATAAAAAAAAAAGACGTTGCACAGGAATAGAGATTTGAATCAGTAGCAGTTTTTGAAACAGGCGTTTATATTCATTTTGGAGGGAAAAATTGGAAGCAAAACCTTAACTAGTTGAACCACTTCCTTCTCCAGATTACAATCCCCCCCCCCACCATATTGATGATTTGGAATTATTTGCAGTTTCTATTCTGGATGCAACTTCCTAGCTTCCCTTTCATTCAATTTTCGAAAAAAGTGGAGAACTATCGAATTTTTATAAATTCTTCTAATTGTTCATTTCAAAAAAATTCGTTCTGTTCTCAATTTTTCCCCTAAAATCGAGTCTTTCTCATCGATTTTTTTCCATGTTTCCAACTCAAATGCAATTTTTGGATTTATTTTCCCATTATTTCCACTTGATACAATTTTTTTTTCAAGTCATGACTTTTGCAAATTTTACAACTCGACTTTAATTTTACATCACAAAATCGAAAAAACCATTCTTATTGCTCTTTCGTTCTGTATTTAGAGCTTTTTAAATTTTTTTTTATCATTCATAAGACATACCTTACTGCTTAAAAATGCTTGCTCTTGTTCTTAAATTCTTCATCAATGATTTTTCAACATAAATTCCATCAAAAATTAACTGCACTTTCATTCTCATTCGTTCCTTTAATCCTGTTCTCGCAGGTACACATTTTTTTTATACCAGGAGTGGCCTTGACGAGAAAAGGATAATAATATTCAACACAAATAAACGACCGCACCGTCGATAAAAATTGACGCCTTCAAGCTCATAGAAGAATATTAAATGCCTTATTTCAAAAGATACATTTTACCAACCCTTGTAAAATTGAATAAAAAAATCAGTTTAATGAAATATCACCACCAAGCTCGGAAATTTTTCAATTCGATAGACAGAAAGAGCGAGAAAATGAAATTTTATTAATCACTCGTAAGTTTACACGAAATAAGTTTCGCTCTGATACACTGATTGCATTTCTTCTTTTTGAATGGCGTTTATTTTAAAATTTCAACTCTTTTTCAAGCCATAAATTTAATTTATCCGATAAAGAAGTGGTTACACATAACAGCTGGAATAAGTTTCATCACAAACTTGAAAAGATTCTTTCAAACAGATAATTTTAGCTTGATGATGAGAAAAAATATGATGGCTGAACGATCAAAGAAATACAGACGTATTCAAATTTCTACGTATACTTGGAGAAATAGCGGAGAAAAATGTAACCATGTAAAAGTGCTGCTATGCGAACCGACATCGGGGAATTTCCTTTCTCTATATGCGCAGTTGTATTTGAGGAAAAATTCGAAAGCACAGTACGACAAAATATACTATTCTGTAGTTCGCAATATGTACACGCCAATTTATCCCGCAATGTGGAACTTTCGAAGGAAAAAATGTATTTGTATACATTGGTCTGGAATTCGCACAAAAGATTAAATTGGCGTTCCAAATATACAAAAGAAACTTTTCTTTCTCTTTTTCTATATCGATATTTGAACAAAATTAATTTCATTTTGTCAAATAACAAGCTTTTTAGTCTGTTTCAATTAACCTTCGTTTTTTACCATTTATTCTATAATTTTTCGTATTTGAAAGTGAAAAACTACTTTAAGTGCCTATAAATGTTTCAAAAAACATATAAATTTGCTCCGTAATACCTATTCATTTTTTCCACCATAATTTGTAATGAAGAAAAAAAGAATTGAGTGAAAGATCATACAGAAGTTTTCAAAAACGTATTAACTCAATGACGTCTCTTTGATAACCCAATAGAATATTTCTGTCATTTCCATATCCTCTTTTGAAAGAGAAATCGACCACAATTCATTTATAACGGGAATTTTATTTCGAAAATAAAATAGTTTTTTGCACGTAAGTAGGTATCTATCACATGAATAAACGAGTATGAAAAAATGGCAACTCGATACTCGATATTATTGGTATAAAAATTATAAAAGAAAATCGCAGCAAACTTTCCAAGGTATTATTCAGCATTGCTTTTCAAAGGACAAAAATCACTTTCACATTTTATAAGCCTTTTCTTTGTGAATTATTATAAATATGCTTTTTGATGTCAATCGTTTTCTATATTACCATCGTTTTCCTTTTACTCGCATTCTCATTTTAATCGTTCGTTTCTTCTTATTTCCCCTTCTTGAGGAACTTTTCTCTCTATTTTATTAAAATGAAACTTGCATTTCTTACTCATCGTGTCCTTTTTCCAAAAACATAAATCTGAGTATACCTTCCTTCATCAATAATTAAACTATTTTACCTCCTTCTCCCTCAATTTGTCTGGTTTCTTTTTTGATCTTTTCCTTCCGAGCAATCATTTGCATTCCAGCTTACTTCATTTCTAGAAGCAGGAAAGGGGTGTAATTTTGTCTCCTTAATTTCATTTCGTTTTCAATGCGTTGGGAATCGAGAAAACCCGAGTAAAGTTTTCACTTTGAAAAAAGTTCACAAGTTTTATGTATATTTCTTAGGTAAGGAAAAAAAATCTTCATTTGAAGTAAGTAAACGGCGTCTTTTGATTTTATACTTATTTGTTCTCTGCTTCTTTGACGCGTTTAATTCCGTTCATTTCTGCTTTACATCTATTCCTACACTTTTCCTTTTTAAGTTTTCTTTCTATCGTAATACTGCATTTCGGTTTCGCAAAACACGCCAAAATGTCGTCGAAACTTACGTATAACGACAGCAAACACCGCGAAAGATTCCAAATGAATTTTAACTCTGGCGTTCGAAGAGACTGAAAAACAAATGAATTAAAGTAGAAATGAATACATAAAAAGGGGATTTTTACCATTTTAAATTTAAATGTCAATTCGCGCCGGTTAGAAGAGAATTCAAAGTTCGGCGTTTTGAATAAAAATGTAATGTATTTATAGTCATCTCGTGAACATGATTCGAAAATCTGTTACGTTTTGAATACATTTTTTTTTACTCGTGGACAAATTAAATCACCTTAAAACGTATATAAAACTTCGCTGTCAAAAAATTTTCGCCGAGAGAGACGAAGAAAAAATGAATTTTTCATGCAGTATAAATAAATCATAATTTTTCTAAGCGACACCTTACATCAAAAATAAATTACTCCGCGAATTTCTTATACCTACGTGTAACGACGTTCGTTATTCGGTGAAAGGAGTAAATTTTTTATAGACAGAAAACATTATAGTTTCGAATAAATATGTTGCTACATGCTTCGATAAAGAATATTATTACCGATTGGATGAATTTTTCATTTATATTACTTTAAAAGTTCGTTTATTATGAAATATGTGGCGCGTGTCAATAAAGAAGACGATATGGGAAGTAAAATGAACCAAAATACCGAAAATTTTGACGTTTAACTCGACCAAGCTCACGATTTTTTTTCAAATTTTGTATGCGAGTCCTGGAAATTATCACATTTTGACGAATGACACATATGAGCAATTAAAATTTACCAAGACGAAGGATAGGTAGTTGAAAATTTCAAGACAAAATATAATAACCCCGGTTAAAAGTCAATTTGAAAGCTTGATTTTTTCATTTTGCTCTACATTCAAAGGAGAATTGATCTATGATGATGATCAGAGTTACCACAGTTCATATACCTAATTGATGAAACAAAAGATTCATCTAAAGAATTAAAATTGGAAAAAAAGATATGACTGTTTTACGTAAAATTATCGAAAAAATTCCAAGTTAAATATCATCTACTGTTATGTACCTATAGGACCTACCTACTGATAAAATACCGTAATTTTTTAATGTTTTCGAGAAAATAAGTAGTTTTTGAAGATTGTTGTTTATACAATTACGTGATTCAGCATAAAAAATAATTAAAGTCACATTTTTTTAGATATTTTTTTCAGTATGTTGTCAGAAATACAGAAAAAATGTTTATTCTTCTAAAAATTAAGAAATTGACAAAAAAATTGCATAATATAATGAACCCTTTATGAAAAAAATACAATAAAATCTGAAAAAAATTTATTTCTTTAAAATATTTCATCAATATGTTATCTATGTTAAAACGAATTTAAAAAAAAATCAAAAATCAAAAAATTCATTTTTTCAGTTTTTATTTCTGCACATTTTTTCCCAAAAATTCGTTAATACCTATGTAATTTTTGTATAAGGTATATTTTTTCAATTTGCGAAAGGAAGATTATATTTTTCATACAGTAGGTATTTGTCAACATATCCACTGATAAAATATTTTTAAAAAAGAGAAAAACAATTTTTAGGTTCAGCCTCATTTTAACCAAAAAATTGCATTATTACAAAAATTTTAATTTGATGTAAAAAATAAGCTAAAAAATGACAAATTTGATAAAATAAGTATTTCTCAAAAAATCTCTTTTATCACGAACTCGAATACCCAAAATTGTTGCTTGGACGTCGGTTGCTCCGAGAATTCGTATCTTTTGGGAACGTATTGGAAATAGATCACAACAGCTACCTAAATATTTTGAACATTTTTGAAACCACTGCGTGAAAAAATTCATTTCAATTTCTGAAGCGAGTATAATAATTTGTAGAAATTGAATGAATCTGGATTTTAAAGAAAAGTGGTCCCAGTGATAGCCCTTGGCTCATTTACCATATCACCAAAATTTTAACTTCCAGTTTTGAGTTTAGCTCTCACAATGAGAATTCAAAATTTTGATTTTTGCCATGCATTTTAAATGGGCAAATTTTTTTTTTTCATAAAACCATAAACTGTTATGACCAATGAGTAGAACACGTTGAGAGGAGCAAAAAATGTTATGTACACATATTGCATTACTCGAACATGGAGGGGGCAACTCTTTATCAAAGATCTCAATTTTAGAGATTTTTCTAAATTAAATGATGAAAATTGAAATAAAATTTACCATCTCTACACAACACACGAGTTGGAAACGAAAACACACGCTTTTGCTTATCTTCAAGTGGAAGGGTCTCTGTTCAAATTTTTTTGAAGAATTTCCATATTTTTAAATTTAAATAATCGGAAAAATTACTGAAAATGAGATCATTTGACCAAGAATAGCCCCTTCCATGTTTAAATTAGGCAATATATTGTGTACATAACATTTTTTGCTCCTCGCAACGTGTTCTACTCATTGGTTAGAATAGTTTATGGTTTTATGAAAAAAAATATGCCCATTTAAAAATAAATGGCAAAAATCAAAATTTTGAATTCTCATTGCAGGAGCTAAACTCAAAACTGGCAGCTAAAATTTTGGTGGTGTGGTACTTGAGCCAAGGACTACCACGGAGTCACTTTTCTTTAAAATCCCCGGGCGGGGGACGCTTTATGATTTTCCCTAGTCAGAGACTATTGGGTCCCTAGAAAGATCTTTTTAAAGGAATCAAAACGCTAAATTCTTATTTAAAGCCTCATAAACAACAATTTTAGGGCATCCCAGTTCATAATAAAGAGATTTTAAAAACAATCAGAAAATTAGATTAAATTTCATTTCAATTTTTCAACCCTTATGTGCCATCTTTCAAAATATTTTTGTTTGGCTCAATTTTTTTGGAGTAAGTAAGTGAACTTTTTTCATCAAAATGAACCAAATCAGGGAGTAAGACATAAAATTTTCGAATACAATTATTTTGAATCGAACTTTTGAATTTTGGGGGTGTTACCTTTTACGGAGCGGACATTCATTTTTTTCTAGAAATGAAATTCACAATCATTCTTCGATTAGGGGTATTCACATTAGTCTCCATTTTATAATGGAATGTTAACATAGGAAAATATAGGTACCTATCAAAATTTTTTATAAAAATTGATGAATAATAAAAAAAATAATATTTGAAAATCTTAAAATATGAATTATTTTTGATTTCCAGGGATGAACTTTCGATCCCAGGGGTCATCTGAAGGGTGTTCTGGGAACCCTCAAATTGGGTATCTAAAAATGACTAATGAACTGTTTTTTTTTCACAATGATCGCTACTTTTAGGACTTTTATTCTGTAGGTAAATCGAAAGCACAATGAACTAGAAAACATGTGAATAAATTTGGGATGTAAAAAAACCAAAATATTTTGTACAGGAGGGGCTAGAGCTTCAAAATTTTGAAAATTCGCCAATTAATCAATATGTTTTTGGCGCTTCCTGCATAAAAATTTTAAAATCCGTAGGGTGGGAAAGGACAAAAACAAGAGAAAGAAAGCTAAATCTTCCGAATTGTCAAAATTCGGAAGCTCCAGTCCTCTTACACCCCAAATTTATTCACACTTGTCCAAGATCATCATGCTTTTGAATTTGAAGATCGAAATTGTCAAAATGGTTGTCGTTTGTAGAAAAGTACAGTTTAGATATTTTTGTTCAATTTGAGAGCTCTTTGATCCTACTTTGATTCTTCGAGTCTGAAGCTCACCCTTGAAAATTAAAATTAAGATTTTCAAATAATACTTAATTCCACATTATTTTACCAGTGCATTTTTTTTATGTTTAGCATGCTATCATGTTAAATTCTACAAGAAAAAGGAGGTCAATTAACATGACCTCCAACTGAGGAAGGAATCTAGAGCTTTAGGGATCTATTTTTAGGAAAAAAAATGAACCGCTTTAGAGGGTGAAACGTCTAAAATCCGAAGAAATTTCTTATCGTGTAATAATAAGAAATATCCTATTAAACAGGTGATATGTTTTTGTTACAGGGTGATGATATAATACCGAAGATGACTTTACTAATATTTTGGCTGTTTGGTTTGGCTGCCTCGGTATTCAGCTCGGACTCATGTTCCAAGTAAGTTTTTCTTTTTTCAGTAAACGGTTCAGCATTTTCTTTTAAGCAACCTGATAATCTTACAAAACACTTAAAAGCGCCATCACAGTGAGAAACTTTTTAAACGTTAAATATACGAAACTCATCTTAACAATGAAAAGTTCTCGTCAAAAGAATAAATTTCCGATTTTAGTAACTTAGCTAGCTACGTATTCGCGAGCAGCATAAAATAGCAAATGCAAGAACAGTATAGTGCCACGAGCTGACGAAATCTTGTTAGCGAACTTGAGAATTTTACGATCCGTACGAAAACTCGACTCTGACTTTCGCTACTAAGAAATTATCTCGTATACCTGGAGAATTTCCAAATGTCCGACCAGAAGCGCCACGATGCGCGCAATTAAAAGACTAAAAGCCACTTCATACGCGTACTAAAACTATGCAGTATATAAAATATCCACGTACGCGTTTGTTTCTTCCTCGTGCTTCACGGCACGCCTATATACACTCGTAATTAATAAAAACTAATCCTCGATTCCAATTAGGCGAAAAGTACACGCGCATTTGACGAAAATCGTTGTTAAGTTACAAACAAAACGTCAGCTGTATTCTAATTAGAAGTCGTAATGGTACAGAGTTAATTTCGTTTCGACTTCCGAGAGAGACTTGCAGCACACTCTTCGCAGTGTACCTACTTCTTACGCAACTTTGGCCTTTTTCAGGGTTAGTACAAAACTCGCTGCTAGCTTTTTCCGACACCCTTTTAACCGCAATGAAAACGTATAAAAGCAGCCGGAGATAACGGGTTGTTAAAATTTACCCACCTTATGATTACATTCGTCCGCGAGGTATTATGCAAATTACGGAAATGCGCTACATAATTCCTAATTTTACTACGAATGCTACATTTACGTTACATTTATGCTACATTTATTCCTTTTGTGTTTATTTCCACGCTGCGTCGAGATAATCTGGTAAATGGTGAAAAAAAAAGAGATTAAAACTTTCATTTGTTCAGTTCTTGGCCCGGACGCCCGGCGAATCGTCGAGCCGGCCGTTTACGTGCGTTAATAGGCTTCGCGTCGGTCAGCGAAAAACGTCTCTATTTGTTTTTCGCTTCGAATCGATGGATGAATTTTTTTTCGCACCTCGCCAAATTGCCAAACATTGTTGCGAAAAACACAGCTCGCCGAGTTTCCTTTTTCCACATTAAATACCAACCGTAATTTCAAGATAATGCTCGGCTAATCTATACCAAGAAAAAGGTAACAAAACAAATAATACCGAAACCGATATCGATACATTACTCGAGGAAATAAACCGAAACCCATTAAACACAATTTGGGGGTAATACCTTTGAAATTCTGATCAAAACGAAGATAAAAGAAGGAAAAAAACTACGTTTGATTAAGGTTTGTTTCAGAAATTCGAGGGGACAGAGAGTAAAGGCGCTCGATTTTCTTCAAAAAAATTTCAAATCTTTTTACAAAAATTCACGTAAAAAAAAGTTAAAATTCAAGTAAATTCCAGAACTAGAGGAGAGAATAATGCAGTTTTTTTGTGAACATAAGGTATAAAACCTGAAAAATTACTTATTTTGATGCCAACACCAATATTCAAACCTCACGCTTTTATCGAAAAATATTGAATTTTGATCTTGAAATGTCGTTCCTTAGCCTTTTTAACTTTTTAACTTTCATCAAACTAACATAATTTTCTATTTTGATACCAATAGATTAATTTTCAATTTATTTTACCGAAAAATTGATTTTTCGCTTTTTTTTTTGAAAACGTGTCAGTTTTGATTTTGATCAACAAAAAAAGTCAATTTTGATAATGAAATGTCAATGTTTGACTTTTTGATGAAAAATTTAGGTTAATTGTGGAATTGCGATTGCAAAATGACAATTCAGGACTTTTAAGTCATAAAATGTCAAAATTTTGCTTTTTGAGATGAAAGCGTCAACTTTTGACTTTTTGATCAAAAAATGTCAGGTTGTCAAATTATTGTTGCAAAACGACAATTTTTGACTTTTTAGACATGAAATGTAAAAATTTCCACCTTCAATTTTGTGATAAAAAAAATGTCAGCTCATTAAAATCCGGACCGCGCAAATCATTTCAGTCGTTCAGCATTCAACTCCTTTTTACATCTTATCACCACTTGAAAGAGGGAAACTGGAGAGTGATGAAATAAACAATTTCGAATTTTTTTCCGGGTGTATTCTAAATGGTCAAATTTACACATACTTATGAATAATATTTAATAATTTGAGCAAATTTGGCCATTCAGGAGCCGTATTCTTGAAATTTGTCTACGAGAATTATCAAAGTTACAGAGTTATTTAGCGCCTATACCCTTTGTCCCTCATGCTATCTAACTCTCATAGCGCTTATGAAATAATAGACATGATTTAAATGCAATTGGTTGCATGAGTAATTAGGTTCCTCTATTTCAGTTGAAAATTGAAAGTACATAAATAAAAGTATTTTTACCAAAGAAAGATGAATTTTTCAACTTTTGAGCCTTGCCCGTCGTGCAAATCTTTTGCAACGATTGCATTTTGTCGCAAAATAAATGTCGAAAAAATGGGTCATTTCGGCTATTTTTGCGACACTTTTGCAATTTGTGACATACCAGTCGCATTTTGTCGCATTCGGTTGCATTCGGTCGCATTCTGTCTCAAAACTTCTTAAAACTTTTGAGACAGAATGCGACAGAATGCGACAAAATGCAACACGAATACATTCGCACAGTAAATAGTCGCCAGAATGCGACAGAATGCAACAAAATGCAACCCGATACTTGAGCATCGAAAAAAAATCGCTGGTTGCCAAATTCCATGAAAAATGAAAAGATTTTAACTAGCTAGGTAATTAAGTAGGAATTCAAAGCCAATCAGAAGTCAGAACAAATGACAAACGATTGGTTAGCAATATCAACTTATTTTTTTCGGACGACTGTTGATGTTATCTATTCAATATAAAAATCGTATTTATGATTGTTCTTTCCGCGAGTATAATTCAGTATAGTTATAAGCTCGTGGTCTGTCGCAAATGGTTGCATTCTGTCGCATTTTGTCGCATTCTGTCGCATTTTGTCGCATTCTGTCACAAATTGTAACGAAATATTTTGCGACAAAAGTGCGACAGAATGCAATTTGTGACATATTGCATTTTGTCGCAAATTGCAAAAAATTGCACGGCGGGTGAGCGATTATACCTTCCTTATTCTGTTCTTCACAACATTTTGGCAATTATAATATTATCATAAAAAAAAATCACGTAAATAAAAACAACACACATTCAAAAATCTTTGGAGGATGTGACTCGTGGAACCGGAAGAATAATAACCGAGACAATAACAGACACAGAACCGATCAAGAACGAATTTAATTTCCCAACAATTACCGCAAATAACTTTAATTAACAACTATAATAATTAACAAGAACGAACATCAGACTTTACAAAATTAACAAACACATTTACAACTTCCAGTGCACAACTTATCGAGTAAGTTACACAAAAAGTCACAAATTAAAAACTAAGGAACGAAAAGATTCAGAATCGTGAACTTAACATATAGTCACAAATGAAACAGGAAAAAATCACAGATAAAAGTGAAATCTACCAAAAAGGGTTATTTCCCTCTGACAAAAATCTAAACAACCATTTATATTTCAAAAAAAAAATACAATAACCTTCCATGGCTATTTAATTCTCATAACCATTGTTTACATGGCTATTTAACGCCAATAACTCCGTAACTTTGATAGTTCTTGTAGACAAATTTCAGGAATATGGCTCCAGAACACAATCGACAACAAAATTTGAAATATTTTATTCCATCACTCTCCAGTTTCCCTCTGATAAGACATAAAAAAGAGTTGAATGCTGAACGACTGAATGATGTGGTTCGGATTCTGATCATAAAATGACAGTTTTTAACTTTTTTGTCATAGAAAAATATACATACATAACGGAAAACGACCTTGAAAGCACTCAAAAGTCACAACCTGAAGTTGTGTACCAAAGTGCTTGTAAGAATGTTAAGGGAAAGTATAGAAATTTACAAACATTGGAATAATTTCAATCAGGGCTGCGAGAACAATACAATTTTGGTTCCTGTTCTCATTCTCACTCTTCATAAGTCGTTCCCGTTCTCTTTCTCATTCTTCAATAATATTTAATATTGCATTCTTGTTCTTCAAAACTTGTTCTCATTCTGGTTCTTTAAATTTTTTGTTCTTTTTGGTTCTTGCTTCTTTATTTTTCTCAAAACTCAAAAATATTGGCATTTTTCAAGCAAAAAATTGAAAAAATGCAAAATCATCACTTTTGTTCTCGTTCTTTACTTATCCTTCTCATTCTTGTTCTTGTTCTTTTAATGCTTTCAAAGTTGTTCTCATTCTCTAAATTTTTGGTTCTTTTTGGTTCTTTACTCTTTGTTCTGATTCTTTCTCGCAGCCCTGATTTCAATAGAGAGGATGGATTTGTACTCAGAGATGTAAAAATACGGTATTTTATTTTTTCAGTATTTCATGGCTGTATTATATATATATAATACCGTATAATACGGTATTTTTTATTCTGACTCAAACTCCCACTCCAACTCTATTTTTCCACTGTGCGCATGCACAGAGCAAATGAGCACATAAAAATGAGGTAAAATACCGAAAATTACAAAATTATCATTAAAAAATCCTCAAACTTACATAAAATGTATAATTTTTCAAAATTTCTTCGAGCACACACTGATTTCCAAGCGATTTTAATCAAAATTTAATAAAATATGTATAATACAATATTATACAATATTTTATTTTTGTATAATACGGTATTATACGTGTATTATACAGCTGTATTATACGTGAATAAAATACCTTACCTCTGTTCATACTACCAAGAGCCTGAAAATTAATCCTACAGGAAAAAAAGAAACGAAGCAACAACACTGTCCCTATCAATAAAACAATGACAGAATGCCAGACTTGACTCCCTGTGACTTTTCTCTAGTCTCCCAGCTAAAAAATGTCTTTGAGGATAGCCAATATTAAGAAGAATTTTGCAGTGGAGCAGAGTTAAAGTGAACATTGATGTGTTGCCAAAACCATTAGGTATCCTAAATTGACACAAGTTCTAGGACAAGATTAAGTAAGGGCCGCTAAATGGAAGCAATTGCAGTCTACACAATGGTGTCATTGTTCTACCTGTAGATGGGTTTGCAACTTCAATAAAAATTACCGACAATACTTTCTGAATGTCCTTTGTAGAGTAACCACTAGCTGGATGGGAACACGTGGAAAAGGACTAACCCTCACCCCCACATGTTGCAAACCACACCCAAAAAGGAAGGATCCATTAAAAGAGATGCCACACTCCTTGGATAGGGTATATAACCAGATTCAGACATGGACCAAGCTAGTTGAATACAACTGGTATCAACGGAGTCGTCAGACATCCCATTGAGAAATAACACTTCTGATTGGGTAATCATACCATCCTCTTCCCCTCAACCTGCACACGCATAAACCACAACGACAAGACAAATGTTATACTCACTCAGTCCTTCGTTGTAGTAGTGTACGCCGCTGATGCAATTTACTTGAAAATTACTCATTTAAATGAAAATGCACAAGAATTGAAAAATTGTTCATTTTTGAAGTACTTTAATTTGAGCTATGAATGAATTTTCTAAGATAAAAACTTACTAAGGTCGAATTTTTCACATTTTGCATGATGATAAATCAACCAATCAGAAGCGTTCTTTCCCAGTAGGATGTCTGAAGACTACGTTTTCACTGCTAGCTCAGTCCACATTAAACCTACACAAGGATTGAGTAATGATTCTACCACCCTCTGAAGAATTTTGTAGTCTGATGTGATGATGTGAACCCCATTTTCCCTTTTTGAAGTGAAAACTTCTATGGTGGGGGTCTATTTTTTTCGACGTGTTATGCTTATACACGGTTGCCAACCACCAATTATTCAGGAATATCATTTATCTAGGGAAATTTCCCACATTATATTACAAAAATATCATTTATCCAGGGAAATTTCTCACATTATATTACAAAAATATCATTTATCCAGAAGTGAAAAAGGAAAATGTTGGCAGCACTGCTTTACCTTTTAAAAGTCATTAAAAAAATGTCACTCATTAAGTGTGACAAAAAGTCGAAATGTAATCTAAAAGAAAATTATTAAAAGTCAAAAAGAAAATTGTTGACAGCACTGCTTTACCTTTTAAAAGTCATTTAAAAAATGTCACTCGTTAAGTGTGACAAAAAGTCAAAATGTAATCTAAAAGAAAATTATTAAAAGTAGAAAAGAAAATTGTTGACAGCACTGCTTTACCTTTTAAAAGTCATTAAAAAAATGTCACTCGTTAAGTGTGACAAAAAGTCAAAATGTAATCTAAAAGAAAATTATTAAAAGTCAAAAAAAAAATTGTTGACAGCACTGCTTTACCTTTTAAAAGTCATTAAAAAAATGTCACTCGTTAAGTGTGACAAAAAGTCAAAATGTAATCTAAAAGAAAATTATTAAAAGTCAAAAAGAAAATTGTTGACAGCACTGCTTTACCTTTTAAAAGTCATTAAAAAAATGTCACTCGTTAAGTGTGACAAAAAGTCACAGCACTGCTTTACCTTTTAAAAGTCATTAAAAAAATGTCACTCGTTAAGTGTGACAAAAAGTCAAAATGTAATCTAAAAGAAAATTATTAAAAGTCAAAAAAAAATTGTTGACAGCACTGCTTTACCTTTTAAAAGTCATTAAAAAAATGTCACTCGTTAAGTGTGACAAAAAGTCACAGCACTGCTTTACCTTTTAAAAGTCATTAAAAAAATGTCACTCGTTAAGTGTGACAAAAAGTCAAAATGTAATCTAAAAGAAAATTATTAAAAGTCAAAAAAAAATTGTTGACAGCACTGCTTTACCTTTTAAAAGTCATTAAAAAAATGTCACTCGTTAAGTGTGACAAAAAGTCAAAATGTAATCTAAAAGAAAATTATTAAAAGTAGAAAAGAAAATTGATGACAGCACTGCTTTACCTTTTAAAAGTCATTTAAAAAATGTCACTCGTTAAGTGTGACAAAAAGTCAAAATGTAATCTAAAAGAAAATTATTAAAAGTCAAAAAGAAATTTGTTGACAGCACTGCTTTACCTTTTGTGTGTCATTTGGAATTTTTAATTGATGTGCGAATTTTAATTTTTGTTCAATATATTGTTTTTGAGTGGAAAATATATTTCAGTCGTTTATAGCACATTTTTTTCACGTTTTTCTCACTTATATGTCCTAGATTACTAATCCTGAAATTTTCATTTGTTATAAATGACATTTATATGTTCTAGATTACTATTCCTGAAATTTTGTTAAGACCATATCCTGTTACTTATTTATTGTACAAACAACTAGACACGTCTTTCCGTTCTCACTTTTTCAATTATTCATTCTCCATTCCTTTGTTTTCAAAACCTTAATATATTGTTCTCTTATTCTAAAATTCTTCATTCGTTTGCACCATATTGCATATGTTTTGTTACCTATCTATTACATAAAAACTTTCACTAAGTTTCTCATAATCTATACAGGTAATGCGATTTGTTTAACTTTTATCATTTGTTCCAAATGACATTTCCTTTTTTACAAAAAAATATTATCTATTCACCCACCTCTTATTATAGATTTCAAAATAAAAGAGCGAAACCTCTAATATACAAATCAAAAATTCAGAAACAAGTTTTCACTTCTGAGGTACGTCCCATGACGCACCCATTTTTTTTTATAAACACGACTAGCCGAATTGGTTTTGAATTTTTGAACAAAATTTGTATTTATGGTGAAAGAATTTATCAAAAATTACCCAGTAGCTGTAGTCGATTTTTCAATTTTTGGCTAATTTTTGAAAAGTACTAAATGGCTCCATGGAGGGTATGTGAAGAAACATTTGTACACAACGTCGAATTTACGCGCAAATTTAATAAAATTCTATAAACACATTCTTACTGATCTTAATCATGATTCAAAAGTTTTGGGAAAACTTGACTTCATTTTAAAATAATATCCAAACTTATACCTACACTGATATCGTCTACTTTTACCCGAACCCACGAAGTTTATTGGCTGCTGTAACTCTCGACAATCTTTACGCATAAATATGTTATATAGTATATCAACACTGGTACACCTAGTAACAAAGGCGTGGGTGTAAAGCAAGAAAAGGTGAAACACGGCGTGAAATTAACAACGCAAGCCATCCCAAAAAGAGGTCATCCGAAAAAGCAAAATTCGCGTAGCAAACTCGAACAGCCTCTAGATGAAGAAGCATTTTATATTTGTGCGCTTTGAAAAAGATATCCTTTAGGGCGTTTTATAAAGCGGCACTTTGTAGAGTACAATATTACAACTGAACCTCAACCATTTTCCTTCATTTAAATAAAAAATAGGAAGATAAGAATTATTTTTACTTCGCAAAGGAAGTCTTCTTCTGTAGCCGTTAATACATTATTCATAAAAAAAAGAAGAAATGTTTAGACGTCAATTCGAATCCCGCTACGAATTATAATAGAAATAAGGATCGTTGCTAGTCTTCATTACCTTGGTATCCGAGGAGAGGAAGCAGGTTTCTCTATTTTTTTTGTGTTTTTTTTTGTTTTCTAAAAATTGAAAATTCCAAGGTATGATGTTTCAACATAACGGCGTGTACGGTGTACCTCAATCTTAGAAGGGAAAATACCAAAACAGTTGGTTACGTTGTTTTTTATGGTGGTGAAAATGCATTTCTGTGCTTACATTATTTTCTCATCTTTTATATGTACCTTATGACTTCTTTATCAACTTAAAGTGTTTTAAACTGGTAAAAAACTTAAGATCTCATATTAATTAAAATATTTTCGTTGAATTTGAAGGGAAAAAAAGACATTTGAAAAAAAAGTAGAAAACGATTTAATGTTTTATAACAACGTCGATAATTTGCAAAATGAAAAAAAAAGTTTTTTCAAAAGTATTACGTGGGGTGTAACCAAAAATATACATGTCTGAAATTTTTACAAGTGCAAAAAATGTATCCTCGTGCCAAAAACCATAAAAATTCTAATGATATGTAAATAGATGGGAAATTTTCTCTTCGAGAAATTTAGTCATCATAAATTTTCGTCTTGGTTGCGTGGTTGGTTGTTGGAATAATGGAAAAAAACGTTTCCAAGTGTTATTCTGCGAACTTTGAAATAACTGATAGAACCTTCGGATAAATCTCGGATTGAAAAAACAATGATTTAGGTACATACTAAAACGTAGAATCACAAATTGGATCTGTTTAGCCCCTGGCTGTTTTCGATTTGGTGAGATTTTTATGGTCAAAAATTCAAAGAAGCGTGTTTTTTCATAGGAGAAGAATACAGAGGGCAAAATAATGTATGGTTTTAAGGAACATACACCGATGCCAGCCAAATCTAGGCCTTTTTTCTGGCATATGTACTTATTTCATTTTAAATATACTTGAGCTTTTGCAAAACCGTAAATACCACAAAAGATGAGAAAAATTAATGTTTTTTAGTCGGCGATTATATTTACTTTATATTTACGAATTTACTGTATCTTACTGTCTGCCACGGACGGACGTCTCAATTTTCGTATTTTGTAATCCGGCCGCAAAATTGCGTGTCATTTCGAAAGCTTTTCTTTTGAACGAGAAAGCCAGCTTTTAAATCTAAGCGATGGTATCGCCAGACCTTTTGTTATTTCAAGGGGACTCGTGTTACGGGTTCGTTTCTAAATGGAGGTCCTGTTTTGTGTAACTTGCGCCTTCATTTAAACCCCTGATGTAAACAACTGCTTCTCTCATTTATCTTTATGACATTAATGCATCATTTTTTCCCACTAAAATTGTCCGAAAAATGCGAAAATTAAAAATTTCAATTGTTCCGATTACAATGAAGCTTGATTGTTTTTTAGTGTCGTAACTTTTCTTCTTTTTTTGCGCTGCTGGAATTGGGTCATTGTGTGATGGCTGAAATCCGTTACTCGAATTTTTCGGGTGTACGTATTTGTACCTGTTTCATTTTTCGTGTTTATTAGAAAGAAAAGTTTTCGCGGAGGTGTTTTCATTTGTGTTACGGTTCTATTTTTTACGAACTTTCTTTTTTCTTGTATATTTCTCATGTGGATTTCAAATAAATCAAATTCGGAAATATTTGTACAGAAAACTATACCTGATGTTCGAGTCGATTTTCATTTCAAAACTTATACAAAATATGAATTTAGGTATTGAACATTTTGTACTCCCCCTCTTCCGGGTGGTATGAGCATTGGAATTCTATTTGATTCCTGTCATTTGTTTAAACGAGTAGTTTGTTTTTTTCTGCAGAATGTAAGTAAACAATCCATCCTTGGACAATTATGTATGTTTGCCTACCTTTTTAATTTCAGGGGTAAAATTCATTTTTTGCTCGATAATTTCGCAAACACTGTTCTAATAGTCCACATGATTTCGGGTGATGCGAGATATAAAGCTGACAAGGGAACCTATCAATTCTGAATTCCACATGCGATTTGGATGAAAATTACATAAGGAAAAAGAGCATGTCAAAATAATCTATTCTACCAGTTTTCAGCTGTTGAAGTTTAATATTTAGATCTTTCACGAATCTTTCGTATAATTACAGAGAAACATGTATAGGAATTTTGAAAATTGTTCACTCTATTGGTGCCTAAATTTTAAAAGTCCGGTCAAAGAAAATTTAATCCCATTGTTTTTCAGAAAAAAACTTTTATCATGTATTTACCCATCATATGGCTGAATTTTGGAGAAGAATGTAGTCATTTTGTATGAAATTGACTTGTCTTTATCTCAATCTGCGAGTCTGGTCAGAAAATTATTCGATGTTCCTAATTGAGGTGAGGAGAGAAAAATCGTTATGAACTGGACTTCCAGATTTAGGAAACGAAACCAAAAGTCAATTTCGTGCACAATACCACTTCCCTAGCCAAAATGTCAGAATTAAAATCTAACTGATAGAATGAATACCTCACTTTTTCAAGCATAAAAATTCATTACCTATAGATATTTCCACAAAATTGAGGCGAGAATGAAAAAATAAACCCATTTTTTTCTCAGGGTTCCATAACCCTTTTTGTTAACAGAATAATCGAAATAAATTTGCTGCATCTTTTAGGAATGCGAGCCCCCCCTCACAAAAAAAGAGACAAAATCGTATCTCATAATGAGAAATCTATTCACTTCGGTATTCATTTTTACAAACTCTTGAAAAGAACGCCATTGAGCTTTTCTTTAATGAGAAAAATTGTACCTACTTCTAATTATAAAGTTCAAATTTGAACTTTTGGAAAATTTTCTCGAACGACTTCGAATCTCTTTTCATTATCTTTTGTAATGACTCATAAAATTTAATACTTTCAATGAAAAATCAGCAATATGAAAAATAAGGAAGCTCTTTATCACTTTTCATAAACCTTTTGGGGGCAGGGGGTATGAGAATGGTTTACCATTCGGTAGGCTAACATGTCCGTCTAAAAAAAAATGCTCGACAAACTTGAAGGCCCCTAATCAAAAACCGGTTGAACAACGGAGTTTGCATGGCAATCGAAAAAAAAAAATGTTTTTTACCACGTTTGGGTACTGCCCCCAGCTGGGAACCTCGAAAACCCACAAAAAGTTCAATTTGAGTTTCTACATTTCCCTTGACCTCCCAAATCCGAATGCGGGGTTGATTCATTTGAAAACGCAAACAGGGCAGCAGAGAGAAGGGATAAAACAGGGTGTTCACTATGTTTCAGAAATGAGTTTCCCTGACTTTTCTAGGTTTTTTAGACCAATTTTCGACTTTTTCCAGACATTTTAAATATGATATTCATAAACCGGGGGGGGGGGGGGATTTTTACCGTGATGAACTTATTCAAATTCAATTCTGAAATTTTTTGAGACCATCCAACTCCCTCTCGCCACAAAAATTTGAAAATTTGAATTTATTACCTACAGAAAAAATTTCAAATAAAAAAAACTAAGTATTCCAACGCAAAATTAATTTTGGAAAAATTAAACAAATTATGCCAGGGTGTCTACCAAATCAAGCAAATGAGAATTCGGATTTTTCCGAGCTGAAAATTCAAAAATTTCGTCACATTTCACCCCCCTCCCCTCCCCCCAATGAAAAACACATGCCTTAAATTTTTAAATTCACGCAATCCGTGCAATTTTTTGCTTGTACCAAAAAATAAAAAGTCAATGAAGAGGTAAAATATAAACCCTTTTATGGAAACATTTAAACGTGAAGAGTCCGAGTGAAGCGAGGGCGAAAATTTTTGCAAAAAAGATCTTCAAAAGATAAAAATTCACCACTTTCCCTCGTTCATGTTTTCCAAAACATGGCCAATAATTTCGAATTCTGTTCCATTCCCTCCCCTTTTTTTTCAACATCGTGGTCAATCATTCAATCAACGGGCATCATGGCATTTCTTTCTCATCATAGCTCAATAAAAAGTAAGTTTCCAAAAAACTTGGAATTTTAATAAATAAATTCTGTAAGCAGAAAGAGTGTAAATTACCTCGAGCGTAATTCATAATCCAATGGACAAAGACATGCATTTTGATTTATTACGATCAACAAAAAATGATGAATAAAAAAATCAGAGAAAAGATGAAATAATTTGGCCCAAGCGGAGCGAGGGCGAAATTTTTTGAAAAAGTTATAATAAAATAAGCAAATGAACACTTTTCTAAATGATTTATCTTTTTTTTGGATTTTTGAAAAATTCTAGAGAAAATCCCAAAATTTCCTGACTTTTCTCTGACATTTCCAGACCACCAAAATTCCCTGGCTTTTCTCGGTTTCCCAGTTTTCCAGAGAATGGACATCCTGAATAAAACTCAAAATTGTCAAAATATGAGCATTTTAAGGTGTAATTTGAGGTACAACTGTGGCGATTTTTCGCACATAAGCCACCAAAAGCAAATGTAATTACACCAGGTAAAAGTATATTGCAAATTACAAGTAAGTACATAATAAGAGTTATAAAAAAGGGATGACTAGATGGAGCAAAAATTTTTCCACAAATTTCGTCCTTAGAATGTGCACTTCTTCGAAGTTTAATCACATTTTGCTTTTAGTAGCTTATTTTTGAGAAAAATCTCCACAGTTGTAGGTACTTCATGCTCATACCTAATTTAAAAGATTTGAGTTTTACCCATCCTCTCTCAGTCCTGTTTGGGTTTTCGAATGAATCGACCTCAAATTCGGATTTGGGAACACTCAATTTGAAAATTTTGAGTTTTCCCCCTCCTCCACAGCTATATTTGGGTTTTCGAATGAATCGACATCTGATACAATAACTTTAGAATTTTGAGCTTCATCCCACCCTATTGAACCCTCCTTGGTTTCAAGGTTCAAAAACCCAAAGAAATAGACTCAGTATCAACCCCCTCTCCTTATTAAGTCAGGTTCATCAAAAAAAAAAAAACCAATAACCCCAATTTACCAAGTTTATGAACTTCAGCGTCCTAAATTTCTATAATAACCACCTTGGGCTGGAGTCAAAAATTTGTGTGGAGAGTTTTTACAATAGGAGAAAAAATTCAGGATCATTTTCGACCCATTTTAAAAAAAAGATTTCACCATTTTACAGGGGGGAGGCTCTCTGTGAACATCCTGATTAAAAATCATCTCCACTTCTTCAACTAAATTGTACCAGCACTGACTATCTAAAATTTCCCAATTTATAGCTCATTTTCGTCAGCACGAATCTGCGAAAAGTGTTCAGTAACGACGATAAATGAACAAAAAATGTTTCACAGAAAATGAATAAAAAAATTGGCGGAGACGTGAGGTATCATGCACGAGTACCGTATAAAAATTTCAATGATAATGAAGCACGAGAAAGATGCGGTATAGAAACATGAACATAGACGTACCTACGTTCCGAGTATACATATAACTAAATTCTCGCCATTTTCAACCTCAAATTGTACCTATTCCATATTACGTCATCAAGGTTCTTTTTTTACGAGTAGGCAAGCGTATCCTTTCTGGTGGTAGCAACTACAAATAACTTTTTAAATAGCCCAAGGATATCCCTTTTGTTACTAATTAACATTCGAAGCATTAAACAAAACGAAGAGATTTCACCCTTCATGCGACATTCTCCAAATAACGTCACCTCACGTTGGTGAATTAACATAAATGATTTCTTTTTCGACGAGACAGAGGGAGAACTCATCGTCCACACGTAACAAACATCGCCTCGCTGCAATGTGCAATACGTACAGATATATCATGTATAGTATCTTGTAGTTGTATAGTTGAATTGTCTTCCATACGAGAGTAATTTGTCTTATTTTGCCGGCGCGTTGCGAGCATATTTCATCGTAATGGATATTAATAATTTGAAAAGTTTTGCTACGCATGAGAGTTATAAATGTCTACGTAGCATATATGATGTGGGTAAAAAACCAAAATAATATTTTTGCTCTCGCCAGTGAATTCAAAATGCAGATTCGTGCCCAATTTTGGCTACAAATTGATAGGAAATTTTATTATCAGAATATACGACTAATTAGTGAAACAAATATAGGCAGGCGAAGTAAATTCGAAACTTTTAAGCTCATAAAGTAAGTACATTATTAAAATGTCTGAATTTATGCTACTTTCACTATATTAACCTTACCACATCGAATTATTTTGCGAAATTTCAATTTTCAATACTTTATAGAAGTAAAAGTGCCGAATGCAGGCCTTTTACATGCCTACTATACCATTCAATGTATAAAAGTAAATTTTACATAATGCATTACGCGCAACCAGAAAGTTCAAGCCTTTGAGTTACCTTCATGTTTTCATTAGAAAGGGAGATGTCTAGCCATTTGCGTAAACTTTGCGCGAGTTAATTACAAACTTCAAGCAAAGTTACAGACATTTACTTTGCATATTTGTAATTATGTGAAACTTTACCTTATCTTAATTTAATACCGTTTTAATGCGTTCACAAGTTAAAACATAAGACTAAGCGAACAAAAGAAATTTATATGTTAGTTTTACAATTTTCGGTTTATTAGAAATATACGCGTAGAAGATGTACCTACTTTGTAGGTACCGCTCGCCAGCGAATACAAGCAACAACCAAATTTTTATCTTAACCGTCAAGACTTCATATTTTCGCGAAATTAAGCCGTACATGCGTTGCTGGAAATTTCACCGCGTATTTACTAAATACGGCAAGTCGGTTTCAACTTTTAATACGAAATGAAAGTTCAACCGCCTTCGCGTCGTAGAAACTCCAAACAGAAATATTTATTCGGTTGCTTAATTTCTTAGCATATCTAAACTCTAGAGGTTGGTAAATTCGGGCGTTTGGAAATTAAATTGATGGACCTGAAGTTAGAGAAGAGGATTAACCGACAAATGACGGTATTGGCTTTTTAAAAAGTCAAATCGAATTAGGGAAATATAAGAAAAATCGATAAAACGGTTCCTTTAAAATTAGTATTATGTTAAGAAACGACAAGATTTGATAAAGAAAATGAGATAATGGTCATTCTTTTTCGTTTTTCAAGATACGACAGGAAATGACCACTTTAAAACCCACAAAAATTGTCACTAATTTTTCTGGCTGGAAAATAGTCAATTTTGTCGTTTTATTTCAAGAAACGACAGGAATCGAAAACTTATCATAATCTGAAAGTGGTCATTCTTTCGTCGTTTTTTGTCGTTTTTCACGAAACGACAGGAATTGACCACTTTAAAAACCACAGAAATGGTCACTAATTTTCGTGACTGGAAAATGGTCGTTTGTGACGTTTTTTCAAGAAACGACAGGAAACGACAACTTAACATAATATTAATCTCTAAAGATGATCGTTTTTGTCGTTTTTTTGTCGTTTTTCAATAACGACAGGAAATGCCCACTTTAAAAAAGCTCGAAAATGTCCACTACTTTTCGTGACTGGAAAATGATCGTAGGTGTCGTTTTTACAAGAAACGACAAGATATGACCACTTTAGATGATGAGAAAATGGTCATTTTTTGTCGTTTTTTCAAGAAACGACTGGAAATTACCACTTTAAAAACCTCAAAAATTGTCACTAAGTTTCCTGACTGGAAAATATTCAATTTTGTCGTTTTTTTCAAGAAAATGACAATAATCGAAAACTTAACATAATCTCTAAAGTGATCGTTTTTGTCGTTTTTTTCTCGTTTTTCAAGAATCGACAGGAAATTGCTCAAAAATAGTCACTAATTTTCTGGACTGAAAAATAGTAGATTTTGTCGTTTTTTCAAGAAACGACAGGAATCGAAAACTTCAAAAAACTTCAAAAATGGCTACTAATTTTTGTGACTCGAAAATGATCGTAGGTGTCGTTTTTTTAAAAAAACGACAAATGATAACTTTAGATAATGATAAAATGGTCATTTTTGTCGTTTTTCAAGAAACAACAGGAGATGGCCACTTTGAAAAACTTCAAAAATGACCACTAATTTTCGTGACTGGAAAATGGTAGTTTGTGTCGTTTTTTCAAGAAATGGCAGGAAACTACGACTGGACATAGGTATTCTGAAAGTGTTATAGTTTTTTGTCGTTTTTCAAAAAACGACAGGAGATGACCACTTTAAAAACCCTCGAAAATGGCTACTAATTTTCGTGACTGGGAAATTATCGTTTGTGTCGTTTTTTCAAGAAACGACAATATTTTATGGCAACTTCAGATAATTAGAATGTGGTCTTTTTTTTGTCGTTTTTCAAGATACAGCGGGAAATGACCACTTTAAAAACCACAAAAATTGTCACTAATTTAAAATAGTCGATTTTGCGATTTTTTCAAGAAACGGCAGGAATCGAAAATTTGACATAATCTGAAAGTGGTCATTTTTTGTCATATTTTGTCACTTTTCAAGGAACGACAGGAATTAAGTACTTTAAAAACCACAAAAATAGTCACTATAATTTCACTTCTTGCCAATATTGTTCAAAATTGAGTAAAAATTAATAAAAATTGTTGATAAGGAAATACCAGAAGTCAGTTTCGTAAAAATCATTCAAATAATAAGCATGTAGAAATCAGAAACAAAATTACAGTTATCTCTTCAGAAAAAATCAAAGTATTGCAAAAATTTGTAACTGACTTTTAAAACTTGGTAAGAGACTTTTTTTGCTTGTACATTTTTTCTAGTCGACAATTTTCTATTTTCTCTCTCAAAAAAAGATACGCTGAAGCAGAATCCGTCCTGGAGAGTATCCATTCTTGCACTTTGATATTTCCATAAACATCTAGATACGTGATAAAAAGTTGATAAAATGGAAGCTACTCAAGGTGGGTTTGTGGAATCAGGACCCAAAAAGTGCTAACTGGATCTCAAAAACAAAACTTTTTTTGCCATTTTCATACCATTTTTTCGCTTCAAATTTGTCCAAAAAAACACAATCTCTTTTTACTCTTCAATTAAAAAATTCAAGAAAGAGCAAAACATTAAAAATTGTTGTTTTTCACACTAAAAATTTTAAAATTCTTGCTATTTTCTTTTTTTTTCGCCGCAGAGTCGAAATTCTTGCTAATTTTTGGTACATATTTCTTGTTTTTCTTTGCTAGTTAATTCCGTGAAATTCTCCCTCGACGTCAAAAATGTTTCATTTTTACAGCCTTAAAACGATTTTTTGGAAAATTTCATTCTTTTTGCAACACAACATAGATATTTTTCAAAATTAAAAATTCTGTCTTTTTTTTCACAAAAATCCTTCTTTTTAATTACTTTTTTGGCCAAGTAACCCCTGTAAAAAAAACTAAAAAAAAAACGATTCATACTGAAGTCGAGTACCTAAAATCCATCGTACTTTTTTCAAAAAAAAAAAATCATACAACATAAGTAAACTTTTTGGGGTTTCGACCATCACCTCCCTTTATGACACTCATTCCGGATTTTCAAGTCAATAAATATGTAATAAATGTCGAGGAATAGTAATTTCAAAATTTGATATGTTGATTAAAACAATCAATCATTGGAGACGCTAGATAGCACAGCTTTACTAGGAAATTGGGAAATTTGGCCACTTGACAACATTTCCAGCCAACGAGGACTGTGTAATTTTCTTCCAAGTTCAGCTTGTTCCTTCGGTTTCATATGACGAAACATGTACCTATGGGACTCTAAAGAAATGTAAAAAAGATTCAATAAAGAAGATTTAAGCGAAATAACTCGAAAAAAGTTAATTTTTGAAAGCAATTTTTTACAATTATTTCACTCTATATCTAAAATAGGCATGATTTTCTCAACAATCATGAAAGACTTACTCATACTTGATATCTTGAAGATAAAAATTTTATTCGAAACTCACCGGAAACAAAAACCAAAATAACTTGTTAATTAGAGTTGGTAATTTTTTTTCTTAACGTATGGACGAAAATTTCCCCAAAAATCATTCTGGGCAGGCAAAAATTGATTTGTATCGCCTTTTCGCTTCATGTTGATGTTTTCCCCTCAAACCCACTAATTTTTTCAAAATTTTCATTAATTTCTTCTCCAGCCCATAAAAATGCCTCAAATTCAATTCTAAAAATGTTAAGACCCTCCCTTTATCCCAGATATAAAAACTTGGAAACCTAAATTAATAGGTACAGAAAGAACTTCAAATGAAAGGGACAGCAATAAGTACCAATGAAATATTTTTAAAAATGAAACAAATTATGTCAGGGTGTCCACCAATTCGCGGAAATAGAGAATGAAATTAGGACTTTTTTCAGAAAGAAAATTAAAAAAAAATTTCACAGCTTATTCCTTCACGTTCCTATTCCTCCCAAAAGATATGTGCTCAAATTGATAAATTTCATGTAAAACGTTGCAATATTTCCGGTCTGACTGACTGTCTGTCTGTCTGTCTGTCTAATTAAATAAAGAATCGATGAGGGCTTTTTCGCATGGTTGTTTTGAAAAACATTCATCATTCTGTTGAAATTTACCTACATTAATTTAGTTACCTGCTCAGCCCAAGCGAAGCAAGGACGAAAATTTTGACGAAAAAAAAACCAGAAAATTTGAAGTTTTATCATTTCCCCCATCATTTGAGTTATCAAAGAGAGTAATTTGTCATGACATATTTTTTCACTAATTTTTATTGAAATTTTGCTCAAAATTGCGACTTTTTCACAACCTTCACTACCTGTTAGACATCAAGCTACCAACCAGGCCGGTGAAATTTATGAAATAAACTCTTAAATTTGTAAATTTCATACCATAAATTGGCACAATTTACTTCGAATAGTGAATAAAAAATTTTACAAATCCATTTCATCGGGAATTTTTTTTAAATCAGCAAAACGAACAATTAATCGAATAAATTTCTCATTTCATTCGTGCCATCCGAAGAACTTGCGACAATGAGAAAGAATCGTACATCTGATAATAAGATACTTATACAGCTTTAAAAACAATCAACGTGAAACAGCGAGAAAAACGAAAATAACCTCCACGTAAAGATATCATTCGCTATTTCGAAAGATAATTAACTTCCTGTTTTCATTTCCTCGTCGACAAATACAATATCCATGCAATATCTCGTACACTTCCTCTTACACGAAAAATTACCATTCTTCTTATACCAATCGATTACAGAATACCTGTTTGAAAATTTTACCGGGTAGGTACATTACAGCCGCACTGTCACAGCAGATAAACCGAAATTACACTCGGCACAATAACTCCTCGCGAATATATAAGCACCAATAGGAAGATATACCTATAGAGGTACCCGTTAAATACAGATGTTTTAAAATTGAATGATTTAAAAATCACATTTCCATATAAACTACTCGACATTTCCATTTGAAACCGCTTTAAACGCAGTTTATCTGAAAATATTAAAGCTTATTTCGTTTTCAGCTTGGTGAACTTTAACGAGGTACTCGCGTTTTGTGAAAAGAGGGTTTCCAAATGCAATATTGGTCACAGCCAGATAGTTCACGCATTCGACAATAAAATTTCTCCAAGAATTTGTAAAAAAAAGATTTCACCGATAGACGAGCTATTGTAGATGTTGAAATTTTCACTTTCCAAAAAAAAAACTAACACCTACCTCAGCATCCATTTGGCATTCGCATTCACATATCGCATTTATGGAATAATTTATCTAGGTGAAAATTGCACAATAGGGAACTCGATATATCGATGAACCTTCCACTACGTGGAATTTATTCCCATCGACATTTTCAATCCCATTTTTATCCGTTTCAAATATGTAAATTACCTACTTATTGCCACAGCGTGTCACATCATACGTCTATTTGTCATTTCTCATTCGGAAGAATATCGATTCGAGGGGGAGGGGATTTCAATCGGTTTTCTTCGTGCTTCGGTATCTAATTATTTTCTTCGGTTTTGTACATACGAAAAAAAATTATAAAATGATGAACAGGAAAAAAATCAACTTTTGGTGAACTTTTTCCAACGATAAATCGTTTACCAGATGTAATGTTTAATTAGGATAAAGGTATACGAAAGAGACCACGAACGTATCCCAGCAGCAAAGCTACGTATAAATTTTCAAATTAAAAAAAAAATGAACTGAAATCTCGCTGCGGCGAAATAAACCTCGTATTATGGGTATTTCCACGTACCATTTTGTATCGAATGACCTCCGAAATAAAATGGCGAAAAATGAGAGGAAAATTTACGATTTACGAGTAATTTTAACCATTGAATGTGCCGCAATATCTTTTTATTTTCGATTCGTTAAACGAAAATGCCATCTACGAGATGAACGTCCATTATAAAATATACCTACGTACAATTTTCAACTTTTAGTTTTATAATCTCTTTTCCCTGTTGTAATAATTTTTTTTCGTATTTCAATCAAATTACTGCCAAGTTTTATAATTTACAATGAAATGATTCCATGACATCTATTTTATAATATGTATTTATAAATCAATTTTACGTGTGCACATCCTGTTCGCGATTTTTATGACATTTTCCTCTTTGGTGGCTTTGTGACGGTGCGAGTTATACGAAGCGAATGAAAATAACTTAATTAAAAATTCAACGTGGGGTAGTTCGTACCGTCGGGAAATTTTCAAACGAACTTGATTCGTGTTATTTTCAGGATACACTCGAATAACCTAAATGATATTAACATTTTTATGAATAGGATATATCCTGCTCAATTTAGATATTACCCACGTAGGTATATTAAACGCCGTAGGCTTCAAGAAACGTTAACATCAATGGAAAAATATCAAGTGCGAACTAAACTCGACTTTAATACCAACGTTGTGCTGTGCTTAATGTTTGGCGGATACAATCATCATTTTATAGAGCATGAACGAAACGTACTATTTTTTCCCCTGCTAGAATCGTGATGGGAAATTATACTTTTACTTTTAAAAGTTACTCGTTTTAATCTTTCATTTTTTAAAGAAATCAATTTCAGAAAAACACAATATAATTACACCTACGAACGAATGTTTTCATCGAAACTATTTCAAAATTTCATTTTGTGGAAATATCTTGGCCAAAAAAATAAAAAAATAGGCAAGTATTTCAGAATATACCTAGGCCAAAATTCACCCAACTTTAAAGTCAGTTTTGGCGGAGATAAAAAGCCATTACAGTTTCTTTCCGAAGCATTCCCCTGTTTTCATGTGAAGCAATTAAAGTTTCTTATTGAACTTTTTTCCGCCCCTTTAAAGGATATTATACCATTTAATGCTTCGAGGTCAGGAAATAAATTTTAAAACACAGGTTATACAACAGATGCGAATGAAAGACAAATAACCGCGTGTTTTACACGAAAAACACTTGTAAAATTGCGCATTTCATAACAAAAACAACCCAGGTACTCTTATAAATGGTTAACAAATTATTTATATGGGCGTTTTTATGGGCTGCTGAACTAGGCAAAATTTACAGGCGTAACAAATCTGAACTATTTTCATTTATTTCCATTTTAAAAGCACGATTCAGTGTGTGAGTAACGAATCAAAATAATGAAATTGAGAAACTCGAAAAAAACTCGCTATGGGGAAATTTATCTTCTAAATTCCCAATCGATAACAAAATTCGAATTTGTTTTGATTTGAAATTGGAAAATATGTATGCAAATTAAAGGTTGATTACTTTTGAAAATATAGAGTTCCGAAATCATTGCGAAGCAATTAAACTTTTTGACCGATTTGGGGAAAAAAGAGTATAGTGTTTTTAGAATTTAACGTATCATTGAACACATAGCGTTACCTTTAAAATCGAAGGGATTACAAACAGATTAATTTCCTTAAAAGCACTTTAGACCTTTTTACAAAATTTCATGCGAAGTAAAATTAAAATCTAAACCTGATAATGGAAGAGTTGAATTATAACTGAACAAAAATGCCAACCCTGTTCATTTTTGGCTCAACTTCCAATTTAAAAGTATCCGTGGAATAAAAAATCCAATACTGATTGAAATTTTCAGTGATAAATTCTAAAACAAATGTTCCTCCAAATTAAAAGTTAGGGAAAAACATATTTACCCACGAATTTTTAAACTTAAATTATTATAAGGATTTTCATTGGCTTTTTCAAGACATCGGTAATTCGAAAAACTAAAAAAAAAAGTAAACTTTGAATAAAAATAAATTATCCGAACACCTACATGCAATTTCGATAGCAGTCATTTTTATCATAACTGAATTTTTTCATTCGGTTTAAAAGTTGGACCTTTTGATCGTACGAAGGAGTTTTGCCTCCTGGCGCAGAATTCTCAGCTGGAAAGGGGTAGTTTAATGAATCACTAAATTGAAAAAATATACTTTGGATTTTGGCAAAAATTGATGAAGTCGTTTAATTTGAAAAGGGGACCGCCCAGAAGAAATTTGAACACTCTAGTAAATTATTCATAAGAAGAGAAGGGGTTAGGAATTCTCAAAGTCATGCCATTTTCGGGTATAGTGCCACCTGCGAGGTACCTCAGTAATCCTTTGAAGCAGTTTAACTTGAGATCTATACCTCTCTGACCCATTAGCTCCACTTAATCACTCATTTCTTTTAATAAAGATGTTAAAAATATGCAAATCGCGAATTGAATTTTTTTCCAATTTTCACCGAATTTAAATCGATTATTTTATTATACCCAAAAATGATTCAAGTAAACAATTTTTTGGTAGTCAAGAATAAATGTTGATGAAGTTTTCGAAAAATTATTAATGGCAGTGCTGTTAATTTCATTACAAAGATGCCTACTAAATCACTAGAATGAAAATTCGTACCTACTATTTTATGACTTTTCCAGGATTTTCTCGGAGTAAATTTTCAATTTTTTCCCCCAAAATCGTTGCTTAAGTACATCCTTCTCAAAAAACTACGTGCTTAAAATCGATTACTGAGGCAGAAGGGAGAAAGGGTACATAGGAAAAAGAGCTTACTTATAGAGATTGAAATTTTGCAAAGAAGGACAATCAAACGCTAAAATTTCATAATGTCTCCCAATATTTCCATTACCAGGAAAATTAATTGATATAATTTCAACTAAATAGAGGAAAAAATGAATTACCCCAAAAAACCAAGTAAAAAAAAAGTTCAGACTCTTTTTCAAATCTTGACCAAAATTCAGATTTTTTTCGTACTTTGTCGTACTTTTGGCTCCACTCAACAAAATTCGTACTTTTTTGGGATTTTCGGACATTATGACTGACAAAATTTCCATAAAATTGTAATAATTATGTACTGTTACAACAAAAAACTTCCAAAGAGTTGATTAAAATTTATTTTTTACTGCCAAATTTTTTTGCTCACTTTTCAGGCAATTAATAAACAATTTCAATTTTTAAAAGGATTGTGTAAGCCCTAATGCAATTGGCAGCACTGTCATACATTTTTTTTGAAAAGTTGTATCAACATTTATTTTTGGCAACTAAGAAAAAGCAAGAAAATCGTATTTCTCAATTGTGAGGTACTTGAAGAAGTGACGAGCGATTTTAGTTTACCAAACTTTAGGAAATCTTCAAATTCTCGACCTGCATTTTTTAAAAATCTATTGTGTGAAACAATAATTATTTGGAATCCAATTTACAAAGCCAGAGGGTCAAAAAGTATGGAAGCTCAAATTTCAGTTTTTCAATGTGTGACTGAGATAATAAGCAAGTGACACAACATAAAATTGTCAAAAAACTATTTTTTTTTTGTTAAAATTGGCATTGCTTTGAGGATCCCTAGCTCGTGAATTTTCGTAAAAATCCGAGGTATATTTTTGGTTCAATGTACATTACCTTTACATACAAGATGTTCACAATCCAAATATCAATTAAAAACAGACGTTTGAGTAAAACAGGCATCATAGTGAAATTTCGAAGGAAAAAAGGTGACTTACAGTGACTTTTTTTGACCAAAAGTGACCAAAAGTGACCAAAAGTGACCAAAAAGTAACCAAAAATTATATTTTTTCAGGGGGAATTTTTTTACAGTTTTTTCGGGGGAAACTTTTTTTGTAGTTTTCTGCAAACATTTCAAAGATGAATCAACTGAAACGACGTGAATAATTTCATTCCCGGTATCATAGCGAAATTCTATCAAAATTAAGTAACTTTTAGTAACTTTTTTCAAACAAAACGAAAAAGTAGCCAAAAAATGACCAAAATGTAACCAAAATTAAATTTTTTAGATGGAGGAGGGGGCAATTTTTTTAAAGTGTCCTGCAATCGTTTTAACACACAGTGTTGCCGAATTCTAATGTTGAAAAGTTTCCAAAAATGTTCCGGAATTCGTAAATGTTCCGGTTTTTTATTTCCCACCACTATAGCTAAAAAAAAAGAGGGCTGAAAATTCAAGAAAAAATGAGGGGAGGGGGTCAAAATTCAATGAAAAAATTAGTTAATCAAAAAATATAATTTTTTTAGTGGCACTTTAGGTGGCAGATATACATAATTATACAGATTTGAGCAAAGAAAAATTGAAAAATGACGAGATTTTTGGAACAAACAATTAATATATGACCTATATAGGTATTAGGTATCGGCTCTCTAAATCTAAATCAGTCAATTTTCGTAAAACTGTGTCTTTTTGAATCAGTGAAATGAATTTATTTGAAAACCTGTGATATTTCAATTGTTTGATTGATTTATAATGAATTATTCTGTCAAATGAGGAATTTATTCAAAAATCAATTACTTTACTGATTCAAAAAAACATATTTTTTCAAATTTAGAAATAGAATTATTTAAATATTGCCCGAGTGAAGCGAGGGCAATTTTTTTTTACAAAATCATTATCAACTATTAATTTTTTTCTCGAAGAATTTTGAAAAATGTCAATTTTTACGTGAAAATTCGAATTTTTGCTTGAAAATGCGAAAAAAGTGACCTAAGTGAACTTTTAGACGTGAAAGTGACCAAAAGTGACCGAAGTCGAAAAAAGTGACAAACACCCTACAAAAGTGACCCGCTATGATGCCTGCTAAAATAAAAATTCTATGACACTTCCAAATGTTATTAATTTCAAAAATTGATGGGCTACCAATTTTTGAAAATGAAAAACTTAAATCTTTGGTTTAATTTTTTTCAATTTTGATAATCTTTTCTACCAGTTTCTAATGAAAAACTGTAAAATACCTACCTATCTATTACTTTGTAGAGACAAACAAATCCGATTAAATCTATATTTCTACAGCCTAACCTAAAAACTACAGGAGTCAGAAAAAAAACAGCTGACAAGGAATTATTCAAAATAATTGAAGTTGATTACAATTAGGTTCTTTATCTCACAGCTCCTTCACCCTTTTTGTTTTTTGTTTTTTTCTTTAAAAAAATCCAATTTTCAGAATAAAAAATTACAATTTTATATTTGAAGCATTGTGACCCATCTAATTTCAAGAATACACCAAAAATTATAAACAAAAATTTTCGCAGCTCTCAGCAAATATCATCCTCAGCAACCTGCTTACCAATTGAATTTCCACTTCCTTACAATTTAAATCAAACGAGCAATTTTTTACCGCCATTTTCGGGTCAAGTTAATAATTAAATTTTCACCGCTTGAAAAAAACTTTCTTAGAATGTTAATTATTTGATTAAGATTGAAACTTTAATGTTAAATTTCCATTATCTGATTATAGTTCTCGGGGTAAATAAATTTTCCCATTTTGTTTGGCTAAAGTTAGTTTGAACCGTCGAAGAAAGTGACTGTTGATGCCAGTTTACATTAGTACGACGAAGAAATCTATTAGTTTCTCAGCTTCGTTATTTAGGTACAAGCCTCATAGAACACAGAAGGGCATGGTTTTAATCCGTGTATCCGTTAGTAAATTAATTACAAACCTGGTTTATTAAAAAAAAAATTCTATAAATCTCGTAGGTTTATCGAAGTTTACATTTCTGGACCAAGAGAAAAGGCTTTGGATATATTCGAACCCTCTGCATTTATACGTTCTAACTCACACCTGCATGAAAAAAAAAGTCGTACTCGAGAAGCCATTATTCTATGACCAATTTTGAACATCTGAATATGTTTAAAAATCTTTTCATTTTAGGTATTCATATGTACAATTATTTATATATTTTGGAAAATTACTTTTTTTATTCCGCCTAAAATGTATAGAAACCCCTAAAAATCATACCCCCTTTGCACTATAAACTTTACTCCTATAATATGAAAAATTTACCGTCTTCTATGTGTACAGCTTACATACGATACGCGGAAGGAAACTCGAAAACAAAATCTCAAAATCTCAGCGTGTTATTGCACTCTAGTGAATTACCATCATTTCGTAGTATTTCTTTATTTACGAGCAAAGCGAAATCCAACCTTAATCTTCTACAGTACGTCTATTCAAACTTTCATGGGTATACGAATTGTAGGTACGTATTCGAAAAATAAAGGAATAAATTGAAGAAAAAAAGTACTTAGTTTTAGCGGTTGATTACTTCCTTTTTTCGAATATAAATTCTAACCCAATTAAAAATCACTTAGAACGTAATATTTACTAAAAAAGAAACACACACGTTTTGATTATGCAGAAAATTAATTACAATAAAAATAATTCGATAATGTACATACGACCATGTGTCATTTTCATAAATTACAATTTGGTTTAATTGAAAATAATTAATACCCGGATCAAGGGTGATAATGCTACCACATTCATCAACCTAATATACCGTTCTAGAGAATACCTACACCGTGAATATAAAATTATAGACGAGATTCTCACGTTAAAATATTTTCAACACACTTTATGTTGTATTATGGGATATTGCCAAACAGCATATTATATTCGAAATCAATCCACCTACGTTATAATATAATATCGAAAACAATTAGCAATTCAACTCAATTAGTAAGAGGTGATCTAAACTCAGCTGTTAAAATTAGACTTTTAATGAGTAATCCGAATATATGTAGACCAAAATTACGCTTCATCTAGCGAGTGTATTATAGGTAGTAGGTAGTAAAGGTATACAGTATATACGTGGAGCGCATTAAGGTAAAATGATGGCGTTAAATTAAGCCGAACTATAAACACGTAGAAACGAATCGCGTTTCACAGTTAGAAAATAACTCACAGGATTAATGTAATGACTATAAGGGATAAAGATAGCAATTTGTAGCGTGTGGTGGGAGTGTAGCGCTATATGAACCCTATGTAGCTGAACTCACGTCCAGATTAAGGGATAAAATAAATATCATTGGTAATTAATATTATCAAGGTATTTCTTCCGAAGACTAATACTTTTCAACTCCTTTATTGTTAATCGGGGATGTGAAAATTATAATTAGCATGCACACGAGGAGAAAAACTGAGATAATGATAACCATTCACATATTTACCTGAAGCAATTATTGAAATCCAAAAAAAAAGACATCGAGGAACGCTCAGCTCAGATGAGAAAAAGAGCTGAGGCTGTATGAGTCGACATCTTCCAAAATAACACCAACCAGAGAAATATGAAGTCGGAACTTTCACAATTTAATGATGTGACTGAAAATAGGAATGAAAGAGGACATGAAAGGGGTCAAATGAATTAAAAAATAAAAGTAAGCTCGAATTTCTATTCAAAGCTTTCGTGAATATGCCACCAAATACATATATCACCTAACTTTTTATCTAGTAAATACTTTCTGGTTTTAAACAGGATGAGAGTAATATTCAGAAATGAATTAAATTGTCAGGAATTCTTCAAACTTTTCTGAATTTACAAAAACCTATATCCCTAAATAATCAACTTGAGGGGTAATTACCGAGAATGACTGAATACTACCAAACCTATTTTCAGAAAGTTTCAAATTTCTATTTACAACAGGAGGTACACTCGAATATTACAACTTGAATTTAGAAACAGTGATTTGAATCAGGACACTCACAAATCAATCACAATTTAAAGAGTGATTGGAACAAGAATCACCCTCCTCGCACAAAATCGAGAACTTGAATCTATTACAAAAAAAATTACAAATAAAAAAGATAACTTCTAAGATAAAGATTTGAAAAATGAAACAACTTAATATGTCATTGTGTCTACCAAAATCATACGAATGAAAATTCGGATTTTTTCGGGCTGAAAATTTAAAAAAAATTCGCAATTCATTGCTCCTCCTCACTCCCCTCCCCCAAGTAAAAGAACACATGCCTCAAATTTAATGTTGCACAACAAACAGGGCATAACTCAGCATATGTCCTATTTGATGCAACAAGCGATTCGTATTCTTTGAAGTTTTCTCTATCCAATGAGCCCCCTCCCACCTTCCAATATGCTTCCCTCGAAGAGTTATGGCGTTTTTAAAATGCGAAGTTCGCAATTTCGGTACCGACATTAGCCTACATTACATGTTTGATTTTCGAGAATTTGCGTAATGTTTAATTTTTTCACTGTGCAGATGATTGTAAAATTTTAAAATTTTAATAAAGTGTTTTTTTAGTTAATTTTTCGTCATAAATTTGAAAAAATAATAAAATTTGTCCAAAATGTATTTTTAGTATTTTTTTGTAACTAAGAAAATGAAAAAAAGTTGTAATTTTTCAATGTGCGATAAATCGGCTCCCTGAAGAGATAATTTGAAATTTTTTCACGAAAATGTTCCTTTTTTCATTCACTTCAACTTTTGTATAACGATTTTTTTTTTAATTTTCACTTCCGGAAAAATTATACGCCATCAAACGTAGAAGGGTCGAAATGAAATTTTCTCACAAAAAAAAGGACATATAACTCAACCTTTTGTTTTCAATATAGAAAAAAAATAGAAAAGATATCACTTGATGGGCGAGCTGTTTTCTTGTAGCAAAAAGATGAAATTTTAAGGTAAAATTTTTTCCCCAGCTCAATTTCTTAATTTAGTATTAAAAGAAGTATACTCAAACTTCAATCGCAATTTCCCAAAAACGCCATTTTTTCTATGTCCTTTTTGCTGTGACACGTTCAATTTATAAATTCTACACATTTCCCTGAAATATTTTCGGCTTTCCCTACTAAAAAAAAATCGATGAGGGGGTAAAACATCAATCATTTTGTTGAGATATAGGTATCAATGTGTTGAGCCCGAGTGAAGCAAAGGCGAAAATTTTTGTGAAAACAGACCTTCAAAGGTTGAAAATTCATCCTTTTTCCCTCATTGAGGTTTTTCAAAACGTGACCAATATTTTTGAATCATCTTCCATTCCCTCCCTTTTTTTTCAACATCGTGGTCAAGAGAATCACAACATTCCTTCTTCATCAGATCTTTTTTAAAAACTAGGTACGTTTCCAAAAGAAAAATCAGATTTTAAATGAATTCTGTGGAAAGAAAGATTGTAAATTATTCCCCAGCGCAGCGAGAGGAATTTTTTGTTTGAAAATTTCTCAATTTAATGGACAAAGACGTGCACTTAAATATTTGTTTTTTCGTGCATTATGGTCAACAAAAAATGGCGAACAAAAAAATCAGTTTACAGGTATAACAATTTGGCCCGAACGGAGCGAAGGTGATTTTTTTTTGAAACTTTTATAATAAAATAAGCGAAAAAACACTTCTCCGGATGATTCATCGTTCTTTTGAATTTTCAAAAAATATCAGGGAAAATTTCAAAATTTCCTGACATTTCCGTAACTTTTCCAGGTTTTCAGGTTTTCCAGAAGAAGAAAGTGAACATTCTGAGTAAAGGTGAGAAGGGAAGGATTTTTGAGCTAGCAAATCGAAAAAATCTATATTATATATGAAAAGTGCGTGTTTTTTTTTTGTAATTCAATCACACCTCTCTTTGTAATTTTTGCATAGACGAAGATGGACTGTAACTTGGGGGGGGGGGGCTAGAGTCCCAGTTGAAAAAAAGTTCATTTTTGACCCTCTCGAAAATTTTTCTACCCTTATCATTACGAGATTTTTACTCAACCTTTTTTCAATATGAAGAATCAATGGTAGGAAAGAAGGTTCGTACCATCATTTTGAGGATGAATACCTATTGTAAAATTAAAGATATTAAGCCCGAACGAAGCGAGCGGGGGCGAAAATTTTTGAATAAAAAGAAATCCAAAAGTAAAATTTATTCATTTCTTTACTTAAATCAAATTTTACAACCTTTCATTCTTAAATATTTTTTTATTTTAATATGCCCGAGCGAAGCGAGGACTAAAATTTTAAAAATAGATGATTTTCAGAAAGAAAATAATTCGTTTTTTAATAGTTTGTTATTTGAAAAAATTCCATTTCTTTAGTGTAGAAATTTCGTGATTTTTGACATTTTTTTTTTACGAAATTACGTATTTTTTTGCTTCATGGTAAAACAATACTTACAACATTTGTGAAAAAAATTCTGTTTCAACAATCGATAATTGTGCATCGTATTTGATCGATTACCGATTACTAGTAAGCACCTAATTATTTTCTTCATCAAAAAAACAATTTTAGTAGGTAATTTGAAAAAAACAGGAAATTCGTCACATATTAATAATTCATCCCTTGAAAATTAGGTGTTTGCGATTTTTTTTGAGTGAAACATATATATGTATACACGAAAATGATTTGGTGTGGGGGGGGCTAATTCAGCATTTGGAGAAGCTTGAGCCCCCTCATGCCTCCTATCTTCCCTTATGATGTTTTTCAGCCCAATTTAATTTTTCGTTTATAAAAATATCTATTGTGATACGAATATTTTTTTTAATTATTGAATCATTTTACAAGTGAATCTTTAAATTTTTCATTTTTTACTAAAGGGAGAGACACGTACAGGGGGGGGGGGTGTCAGAATGCCGCATTTGACCATGACAACATTCGAGGTTTAATTAGCCCATATTTATTGTTTACGGAAATTACGCCATAATGGCTAACACCTTGCATCCGAATAAAAAGCTCAACTCAATCACTGCACTTTTTTTTTGCACAATATCAAAAAATTCGTTATCTTGACAACAGCAGAAATGACTTAAATGAATAAAAAAATATTAGTAAAAAGCACAACATAATTCGATCATATCGAGAAAAGACATTATTTTAGTCAACTGTGACAGAAGTTACCTATTTGAAACACCACAACGTAAGTCCAAGTGTCGAGGGTGAAATCTCTTCATTTGATCAACCCCCCGAGTTTACCCGTGATATTTTGAACCAGTTCCCCTCTCGCGTCTCTCATCTATCAATTTTAATCCTGACCGTATGTGCTTGTGCTCGTATGGTCAGTTACATACAATTACGACTCGTCCGCAGTATTCTTAATAATAGCTAAGGGATGTTCATCAAAACAAAAGAAGAGAAAGCGGCCAGGGAGCGGATGTGACGAATTCCATCCATGGACCATTTTCACATAACACATGCGAGGAGTCGTAATTTAGGTACATATCAGCTCATTATGTAAGTATGTGCCTAAATTCTCGCACCACACGACTTATTTGTTCTAACTCTTCGTCTCATAGTGGAGAAGCAAACAGCTATATTTGAAAGGAAAACTGCATTTAATGAAAGAAGTGTGAATTTTGGTATGATGAATCTTGGAGCTGAAACAAAGTTTTTAAAACCGGGAGCCATTATTATTCAACGATGAACAAATCGTGTGTTGAATATTAGTTTTTCTTAGGCAAAAACTTAGTTTTTCCTGCCGGCCTCTCAATTTTTTAAAATTCGATCAAATGATATCAAATTTTTGTTGGAGGCGACAAATCGACTTCTCAAAAATTACGAGACATAGGAAAATAGGAAAGGAGTTGAAATGAGAAGATGATCAAATTTAAATTTTTTGATAGATAGGTATATTTCGTTTAAAAAATTTTTTTCGCCATCATCCTACATTCATGTTAAATTTTCAAAAACATACCAAAAATCGAAAAATCATTTTGAGCAGCAGAAAATTTGGCAGTGAGTTTCATGTTATTTTGTATACTTTTTCCAAACATCGAAATTTCGTTAAATAAAATTGGAGCCAGAGGGTTCAAGAGGTTTCCTCGTTAGTCGTAATAAACAATCTATAATTTAAAATTTGGTAAATTCGAGGAGGCATGGTTTCTTATATCTACTTCAACGCAACCTTGCCCCATTCAAAAACGAGACCCCATCCGAAATAACATTCCGATCCCGTGGCTATGAAATATAATACCGACCAATTCACAAATATCTGCCTACCTTTATCCATAATACATACATATCTAAACCGAACCTAACATAATTTACGTTTTCAGTCGCAGCTAAGTCATACGAAAATGTAAACATTGATTCCTCATCGCGGTTTTACGTTAACCGCAGCACACAAATGACGACAATGACGACATAATACATCCACAAGATGTCTACGCGTCTGCTAGCCTACTCGCACACGGTATTTTTACAAATGCAAATTTACACAGGTACTTGACTAAATCATCGAGCATTCCAAATCGATTACACAATTCGTCTACCTATACGAAACAGCTCGTCGAAATAAAACATTACCTACATCATTTCCTGCACGCCTCGTAATTATTGTTTAATTATCCCTCTTCGTTCGCTTTGTTCTTTTACCGAAAGCGAAGCACCAAAAGCCAATGCATTAAAAGTTCTTTCAATGAAATGCACGTACTTATAAAAGGGGTGTGTTGGTTTTTTTTTATTCTTCCTTTTGCCAGCAATTAAAAAGGAATTAGTCCATGAAACAAGATTCTTTTTACTTTCGAATAACGTACAAAGTAATTAACATATAAAATTATTTCAATTTTTTTTTCTTCACTGGAACGAATTACCACGACGTAATGTTCTTTAACGAGCGATTAATATGGCTTATTCAAATTTTCAACCATTTTCCTAATTACTCGAGTTTGTCTGGAGATAAGCGTTGAAAAAACCAAATACATCGAGTGCGCGAAATGATACGAAAAAAAATTCGCATAATTTTATAGTCCAGTCATTTTAGGATTTAACCCCCCAGAAATTCAATCTCGATTTTTTTTCGCATTTTACGTTTGTAATGGTCCACTACACAACGAACTAAAATGGACACACCCATAACCCTCCGCTACCCCCAGGAGAGGGGTAAATGTCTGCTGAAAACCGGTTTTCGTGAATATCTTCTCAAATAAGCCTCAAAATTGAAAAATAGTTATGAACAATCTTGTTCTACGTGTAATTTCCAAACAGAGTTTTTTTTTTCAAAAACATTCACTTCCTTGACCAAAAATTAAGGGTAAAAAAACTATTTTTCAACAATTAACCGAATTTTTTGAAAAAATTGAAACTTTTTTGAATATTTCCTCAAATAAGCCTTAAAATGGAAAAATGGTTATGAACAATCATGTTCTACGTGTAATTTCCTATCAGAAAGGTTCGTTTTTTTTTCGAAAAAACCCACTTCTTTGCTCAAAAATTAAGGGTGAAAACGCCTGTTTTTCCAATATTTACAGTATTTTTGGAAATGGTGAAAATACGAAGCTGAAAGTACCCAAAATTATACCAGTGAAACGTAATTTTTTTATACATGTTGGTAGGGTATTCCAAAAAAAGTTACTGTAAGAATTTCAACCCCTACCGTTAATTATAAGGGGGGAGGGGGGTTATTGAATACTGCATTTAAAAAAACGAGGTCGTGGAAAGAAAACGTACTTTAAACGCGATGTTATTGCTTATTATTGGTGATACGAAACATTTCTTTGCATCGTAAGGATTCAAAAATGATATGTCAGTCAAGAGAGGTTAAAGGGTGAGGGGTGAAATTCAAAATTTTGAAAATTTTCATGTGTGGTGTCAAAAATTAGGTTATTTGGCATGCTAAATACAATTTTGAGATTGTTTTTTATAAAAAATCAAAAGGAGCTTCGGAAAGGCATAGGCAAAAGTCATAAAATTTCGATTTGCATTATTTTGGTTCAAAATTTTAGGTGGCATGGAGAGGGATCTGTCTATTCTCACACGGAATGAACGACAAAATGTAAATCGTTCGCTCGAATCGCAACTTCGCCATCTGTCTCAAGTCGATCAAATTTTTAGCTTTTTATTTGAAAATTTGAAACCGAGATCAACTATTTTTCAACCCAATTTTTTTTTCGATTCTCAAAATAGTCTCAATTCTTAATTTCCTATTCTGCAGATATTTTTCAACTCTAAACTTTTTTCATCTGAAAATAAATTTTTATAAGCTCTGAAATTTTTTCCAAAAATACATAGTTTTCATTTTTCAACTCTAGAAATTTTTTCCCAAAATTGAATCTTTCTCAAATTTTTTTGTTCTCAAAATTTTTTCTCAAAGTTTAATTTTTACAGTTTTTAAATTTTTTTCTCAAAATCTGAAATTTTTAGAAGAAAAAAATTGAAAAAAAATTTGGAATGAAAAACATTTTAAGAAATTTAATGTAAGAAAACACCGAGAGAATGTAAAGTTTTTAAAAATTTTAAGATCAAAGAATAGCATTTTACAGTTGATAATTTAGATAAATATTAGTAAAATTGGAAAATTTTAGCAAAAATAAAAATCGAAGAAATTGTAAAAACCTTGAAGCTAAAAAAAATTGAGGAAGAAAGTTTAGAGGGGGGAAAATTTATTGGAGTTGAAAAAATTGATATTATGAGAAAAAATTTTGAAGGCTGAAAAAATTAAAATTTTGAGAAAAATGTACAGTCAACAGCAGAGATGATCAAAGTAGTGATGAAGATGACGAAAAAAAAATGAACGAGATCGCGCATAGTTCGGTCATTTTGTTGCTCATTCCGCGTGAGAATAGACAGACCCCTTGGGGAGGACAATTTAAATTGTAAAATACAGCCATTAATTTCTTCCAAGTGAAATAAAATGATAAAATAACACAACACTAAGACCACAACTCCTTTTGATTTTTCATAAAAAACAATCTAAAAACTGTATAATTGACATGCCAAAAAACCTAATTTTTGACACCAAACATGAAAATTTTCAAAATTTTGAATTTCACCCCTCACCCTTTACACCTCTTGACTGACATATAATTTTTGAATCCTCACGACGCAAAGAAATTTTTCGTATCAGGTATCACCAATAGTAAGCAATAACATCGCGTTTAAAGTACTTTTTATTTCCACAACCTCGATTGTTTAATGCAGTAAATTCTTGAGAAATAGGTGTTTTTTACCCTTAATTTTTGGTCAAGGAAGTATTTGTTTTTGAAAGAAATCCTTCTGATAGGAAATTGCACATAGAACAAGATTGTTCATAACTATTTTTCAATTTTGAGGCCTATTTGAGGAGATATTCACAAAAAACCGGTTTTCAACAGACATTTACCCCTCACCTGGGGGTAGCGGAGGCTAATGGGGTGTCCATTTCAGTGTGTTGTTTAGTGGACCATTACGAATGTAAAACGCGAAAAAAATAAGGATTTAATTTTTGGATGGTTTGGTACATTTTTTCTGTTATTTGCCTGGGCTATTAATCATTTTTCCATAAATAGAAACGGCAATGAAAAGTCATTCGAGAGTATTAAAATAATAAAAGGAAAAACACAAATTAGATGTTTTATAACTGGAATTTGTTTCGAATCTTCGAAAAAGACTTGTTTTATGATGAAACTTTTTCGACTGTGCTTTCAACTTCGAGTTACGAAAACTCCAATGTGTAGGAGTGGAAGATTAAATTTATATGTATAGGCGACTCTCAGGCGTGGGTTGATATAAATATAAAACGAGAAATGTCGATATGAAAGACAAATACAAAGAGGAGAGAAATACCCCCCCAAAAAAGGAAGAAAAGAGATAAATGCAAATTATACCAACATTAAATTTTAATTATCGGAAGAACATTGCCGATGCAGTGTGACACCACGTTCAAAGAAATCCAATATCATAAAGTAATAACGAAAAATAAATAACGTTTTAACAAGGTTGTAATTCATTTTAAAAATGTAACAGCTTTCGATGCTATTAAATAACCGTAGCAGTGATTTGGCGGCATTAAGGAAAGGAGAATCACGCTTATAGGTATAACGTATTGCACGATGAAAAGTAGTATTTAGGCTTGCGAAAATAGGTCTACAGTTTTTAGCAGAATATTGTATAATCTATTCATGATTTATCGAGAAACATGGGCCAGAAAAGTAAAGGAAGCTTAAAGTTTCAAGAGCAAAAGGTCCAATTCGTTTATGCAATGGTTACCAAAATGGCAAAAGTAAATTAAATCTCGCATTCGTCGTACCTTTTCACCCTTCTACTCGTGAAAAAGTTTTAATTACGATAAAAATTTTCCTCCGTTGGAATATAAACAGTATTTTTTGCGCGCGTAAGCACACTAAATTATAAATGATTTATAAACTTTATAAACTGGAAATTCTCCAAGTAGCGAAAAAAAAAATGCTAAACATGTCCCACGCGCTTTTATCTACGAACCACTAGATTTCATTATAAATTAAGGGATATTCGGAACCGGGAGCGTTCCTTCAGATATTTATCAAAAGGTACCGCGATACGACGAAGGTACACCATAGTTGCAACTTACAAGAGAGAATATATGCCGAATGGAAATGCTTGTTTGTATAATTCCATAACTTCTGGCTGCGCTATGCCCTTTATTTTTTTTCTCATTATACGTCTCCGAGAGCAAATTAATTTTTGATATGAAAACAATTCGTTTTATCCGAGTCTAATTAGATATCATATTTATTTTACAGGCGAATGAATATTTTACTGCCGAAAGTGGTGGTTCCAGGGCAGAGTACTACTGCGTTAGTGCATTTCCATACCAAAGACGAAGAACATAATGTAACGTTGAGATTAATACGTTCGTCGGGAACGCCGTTTAGTGCGGTGTCTCCCACCGATGTGTTGGCTCAGAATACCGTTATGATCAAAGGTGAGTGAAATTACTCGGCGTTATTTTCATTTTTCGTAATATTCGCTCGAGTTTCTCGAATTAGCTTTTATGAGTAAAATTAGGCTAGGATTTTTTACGAGAGGAAATATAACATAAATGTCTACTAATCAAGTAAAGCTTAATTAATTTTATTTTAAAATATCAAAGGAAGAAAATAGAAATAGGCATTTGATTAAAATGATTAAGAAATTTAATTTGAAAAATATCGGATATTTTGATTAAAAGTCAGTCCAAAATTTCAATAAATTTCAACAGATTGAAAAATATCTGGAAATTCTCATAATCAATTTGATAGTTCAATAAAGATTCAATAAAGAGTTATGAATTATGGAAAAATTCAATGTTTAGTGAAAACTATGTATATTTCAATCTAATTTTTCAATAAAAAGTTCATTACGAAATTTCAATGAAACAATGTTGGTAACGAGATTTCAAGAAGGATGGAGAAGGGGTTAGTTGGAAAATTAAGTTTTGAGAAAACCCTGTTTGAAAAAAAATGATGAATTTTACCAAGAATTCGAAAAAGTCAATGTGAGAGTCGCAAAATGCCTTTAGAGAACCGCAAAAAGAACCTCGAATCCAAAAAATTGAGAAATTTAGATTAGTTTTTTTAAATATTCAAATAGGGGTTGGAACCATTTCTGAGCTTAGGAGCATTATGGTCTTCCTCAGAATCGAAAACAGAAATAAAAATTTCTGAATTTTTGGAGTCTGGGGCCTGTTCAATAAATTTAGGAACATGATAGGGCTCCCAAATCGTCTTTTTGAATTTTTAGTAACATTTTCTACCAAAATTGATAATCAAAGAATATTGAAAACAATTTCAGAACAGTTTTTTGGATCATTTTTTGACTTTTTGAGGTACTTGAAGGTTAGATCCGGTCTTTAAAGTAGTTTTTACTCAAACTCCTTTGGAAATACACAAAACCAAGACTGGTTTTTAGAAGTTTACCCCCCCTTCTTTTTGAAACCTCGTCAAAAGAGTGGAAATGTTAAATAATCTGAGCATTCAATAAAAAGTCATGCAATGTTGAAGAACAATAAAAAGTTGGATGCATAGAATTTCACTCTTCAAAAGTTGATTATGTAATTTGAAAAATACACAGGAATTTAGGTATTTAAAATGTGAAGATTTCTCAAAGTAAAGTATAACGTCTGTTTCCCCTATTTAAGATTTTTTTGCACAGATTTTATCGCCAAAGTTGTATTATACTTACTTGTAAGTACGTACTACGTATATGGACCCCCAGTTCAAAAACGTACTCTCGTATATACTGGAACATTTTAAAATAAAATATTTTTAGTAACTTGAAGGAACAGCCTATTTCTTTCTCTAATGGCAAAATTGTATTTTTGGTCGATAAAATTGAATCTGAGTCGAAAATTTCTTTCAAGTAGTGACTTTTTTTTGGAAATTTTTCGTTTCGAACAAAAACGTGAAAAATTATATTTTTAGCTGAAAAAATCAGGAAAAACTTTACTTCAGTCGGAAATTTTTGATTTTTGCTCCTCCAAGGCGTCAACAAGTCAACTTCGAGCTGTCTTTAAAAATGATTATTTTCTTCCTTCTCAGTGTGATATTGTATTAGCTTCACATGCTTGAGTGAAACGAGGGCTAAAACTTGAAAAATTGTGATTTTCAAAGCCAAAACATTCAATTTTTTTCAATGATTCATTTTACATTTTAAATAAACCTGCTGGGATTATTAGAATACTTCCTATTTTTTTTAGGGGCTAAATTTTTTCTTTTTCTTTACAAAAAAAAAAAAAAAAAAAAAAAAAAGGGAAAACAATACCTATAGTGAATAATTTTTGCAGATCAATTTTGCCATAATTTCATATTTTTTGAAGTTTTTTTCGAAAACATTGAACTATTTTTGGTAACTTAATATTTTTGTATTACTAAATCAATATTCGCAACTATTTTTTCGAAAAATTACCACAGAAATTGTTTGAAGTAATTAAAAATGACGTTTGATACATCTTCAAAGACACCTACACCTATAAAAATACGTTTACATCGCATGCTGTCTCAACTCCTCATAAATGAGTTGCAGGAATTTTTCAGACAACCACGGGTAAAGAACAATTAAATTAGTTGATGGAGGGGGGGGGCAGTCAAGTTGAACACTTTGAAACGTAAAATCAATTATAGATCCTATTCGAAATTTCAACCAAACTAAATGCACCTATTTGAATAAACTGCAGAAATTTGAAAAACTTTGAGAAGACCTTTGGAAAAAAAACTAAAAATCATATTTCTCTAAATGGATAAAACGATCAACATGTAAAAATTGACAGTAAAGTTCAAACTTCCAGAACATCTATCATTTCTTCGAAAAAGTTTACTGTTTTGAGTTCACATGCGGATATGAAAATTTTATGATCATCCCTTCATGATTTTTACGGTAGCTATTATAAGAACTTTTACTGAATATTGGAACATGAATCCTCCAGAGAAAATTTCACCTCATGCAGAAAATTTTGAAAAAAAACAACACACCACATATCCAAAATAACTAACAATTGAGAGGTATCCCAATCGGCAGTAAAATTTTGTGTCGAAATAAAAATAAATCGAAAATACATCATAAAAAAAACCATATCCAAAATTTCAGGTGCTGAAGTTCATTTCTCGAATTTTGGCCAATTACTTCATCGTTGTGCAAAATATGAAAAGGGTATGGCCGAATAAGGGGTGAATTTGGCCCCAGGTGTTTTTGGACTCCTAAACACCTCAAGTCGTGTATATTGACTGGAAATAATTTTAAACTAAATTTCGGACCCCTACACCTCTTTTTCAGAGCTATGGCCATTTTACTGCATAATTTTCAAGAATTTTTAATTTCAACGGAAGTGAAGGAAATTTTCTGTTCTTTGGCACAAAGTTACATCTCGTAGAGGTGTGTTTATGATAATTTTTTCAACAATTTTGGCGCACTCCTTCACGTTTTTTCGGCCATTTGAAGTTTTCAATCACAAAAAATACCATGTAAGCAAAAACCGACCACCCTGGAAAAATTTCTAAAAAATGCGTTTTTTTATGTAGAATTTTTCTATGCATTTGGTTTAGGCAATTTCTTTGAACTAAAGGGCCGAAAATCGCGAAACCCCGTAAAAAAATATTGTTATTTTAGCAGATTTTTCAAATTTTGAGCGTTTTATACAGAAATAAATGACCAAATAAGAAAACCAATTCCATATTCGTGTTCAGCAGGTCAAAATACCCCGATAAACACCCTTTTCGCAATATTTTTGATTAATGTTTCAAAATTCACCTTTTTCACTGATTTTTCATGATGAAAAAAGTGAATTTCGAGACTTCAAGTAAAACGATCGCGAAAAAAGTGTTTGTCGGGGTATTTTGACCTGCTGAACATGAATAATGAATACAGAAAAAAATCTAAATGATCCAATCTTGATCTTTTTTTTGATCTCAAGATCAAAGATCATTGTGTTAAAATTATCTTGATCTTGATCTAGATCATATTTTATTTTTTGATCTGATCTGATCTTACAATTAGATCATTTTGTAAATGATCTTGCCCAGGTCGGATATATACCCTATTTTTGACCTCTCGAATCGATTGGAAGTGGTTTCGAGAGGTTTCGAAGTTTACAGAAAATTTTGGAATTTTCCAGCACTGGAGAAAAGTTCATAAAAATGGTCCATAGGAACTTTAGCGCCTATGACGGATTACTGATATTTTTTAAATCGATTAGGGTACAATTTAATTGGCGATTATAGGTGCTAAAGTTCATATGAATCACTTTAATGGGCTTTTCTCCAGTTCTGGAAAATTCCAAAATTTTCTATAAACTTTGAAACGTCTCGAAACCGCTTCCAATCGACTCGAAAAGTCGAAAATCGGGTATATACCAAATTTCAGGTTTTTTCGTCACTTTGATCAAATTTTAATATTTTGCTGGTAATTTTGAAATTTAAAAAATTTGCCAAAATTCGAGAAACGAACTTCAGCACCTGAAATTTTGTAAACAAGCTTCTTTCATGATGTACTTTCGATTTATATTTATTTTTTCTAAAAATTTTACTGCCGTTTGGGATACCTTCCTTGTACACGATTAAATTGGTAGATAGAATTTGCAAAACGAATATATTCACCGTAAAATGTTTCGTACGTCTCTACCTAGAAAACACTACTCATCCAACAAAAACCACTCCAAACTCGTTCGAAGAAATGATATAGGCGCCATATATCTACGTACTTCCAAACTTCTTTTTTTATTCAAAAGTAAAAATAAAAAATACCCGTTCGCGTACGAATATCACAGCATCGAATTTCCAAACAGCACGTCAACATTTCAAAAATAAAGAAAAAAAAACTCAACAAATACGTAGGTATCTCTCACCATAGGCGGCGAAAAACTAAAGATTAATAACATATCAAAATGTAATAACTTATAAAGTACGACGCGACGTAAGCAGAATTTTGAAACATTCCAAAATATTATATCCCGCCATCGAGCTGTTTCGTCGGCAACCAGAGAAAGAGACGGAGAAAAAAACGCAATGGGAAAAACTTGGAGAAAAAAATAAGAAGCCAATGTTAAACAAAATGAAAAGATGGTCTTGAAAGAAAAGAAAAAAAAAGAAAACTTTTCGATTTCTTTTGCAGTTTTGTTACGAATTTAATATAAAATAGTAATACTAAAATGAAAATACTGGGTAGAACTATCTATCGAAAAAAAAAACAGCGAAAAAAATAGAAAGAAAAAAGGTCGGAGAGAAGAAAATTGGAGTATACAAATCCCAACTGACCATTCACTGCCGTATTGCCTTCTGTAAAAAGATCTCATAAAAGTACGTTTGTTACTCGACAAAGGAAAATAGCAATATACATTCGGGCCGCAACGTTAAGCAGGTAAACACATAACACGAATCAAACACCCAGACTTATTTAAAAAGTTGAGCGAATTCTTCCCAAGTGTTTTCTCTACATACTTAGTGACTGTGTTCGATTCGAGCTATATACGACACATCGCCGTTTAATACAATGATAAATGCAATGCGGTAATGTATAGAAAAAATGCTTTGTTTGTAGTTTGTATGGCGTTTTCATTTCATTCTCGGTTGCATGTGGTTGTAGACTCACACTCAGATGGGAGATAGAGATCGTACGAATAGAATAGACGTATAGGTTTAGGCATTAGGTACCTGGCTAGTGATTACCGCAAGACCTACCTACATATGGTCAGGTAACAGGACATAGAAACGAAACTGCACCGATGGATATGATAAAGATTTTTAATTATTTTCCACAGTACATAAATCATTAAAAGCTCGCTATTGTTAAAGCGTAATTTATAAAAACCGCCATTTTAATTACAGTTTAACTATAATGCTATTAAAGTTGGCAAAGGCGAACACGACGAATAGAATGTAATTAAAAGTTTTCTCAAGTGGTTGTCACTTTTTCCAAGTTTCACTTTAATGCTATACGCATTCGCGTAGTTTAAACGGTAGTTGATAGTTCTATTTTATATTTTTGTTAAAATAACATTTACTTTAAGTGACGATAACGCCACTATCGCCAACGTCAACAAATTTAGGTTTACGAACAAGTTTATGGTATATTTCGGTACTTTCCTTATTGACCGAAGAAATTGATATTTACTTTTTCGAACGTGGGGGGTACTCTCAACGCCACCGATATTTAAAATTTCATCTCAGCTACCGTAACAGGATATAGCTCGAAATGCAAGAATTACTCTTTTATTTGCATTCACTTCAACAAAACATTTTCAAGCGCGTCTCGAAAGATGCAATCGTAAAATGTAGTGGTTTCGTTACTGCGAAGTGCGAACTACGAATCGTATAGGTATGAACACAATTACACACAATGCACGTACATTTATTTTAATAAGATTTCGCCTCGATCAGACGATAAAATAATCGTCGAATTCGATTTATATTTCAGAAAGTAGATTTTTTTGAAATTCAATTGATGAAAAAAATGAACATTTTGATGATTGAAATTTTCAAGTCGTTGAAAATAAATTTGCCCTCGCTTCTCTCGGACTCATCACGTGCGCATTACCTACATCAAAAAATTGATTGAAAGTGGAAAATGAAAAGGACATTTCATCAATTTGTTTTCTATAGAATTTTTTTCTAACATTTTGTTTCAATTTTAAAGTTTGGCTTGAATCTAGAAATGAAATTGTGACATTATCGAAAAAATCTGTCATTTCAATTCAAAAAAAATGTGAAGCTAGACAAACAAGTTGGTCCTTTTTGGGTTGTCAATTTTAGGTCAACAAATTTTTCATATTTTCTTCTTTGGAATGGCCTTGGACTTCCGGATGCTAAAATAAAAATTGAGTTTCAACTCTTTAGAGGGCAGGAAGCCATTACTTTTCTTCTTGTTTCGCAGGTTTCGTAAATTTCGAATTTACGGAGCCGGAAGGAGCGACCTCCAGTAAATAAATTTGGGGCCATATGTTCGATCCTTTTATGATACTTTTACCAGATTTATGAAAAAGTCAGGACATATATTTAAAAAACTGAAATTTCAGCAAAAAATTATTTTTTTCCGAACTTAAATACATATGTATTGTATGGTACGTCATTTTAATTGCTTCCTTGTTTGGGAATTTTGTTGATTTTATAGTAAAAATTTTAAAAATATTGCATTTTAGTATTTTATCGAATCACTACCAATAATTGTTACAAAATAAACGCATTTCAATTGTTCTGACATAAATTTTAACATGGATATGTTAAGTGGGGAAGAAAGGAGCAAACAAATTTTTGGTCTGTCTATTCTCACACGGAATGAACAAAAAAAATGACCGAACTATGCGCGATCTCGTTCATTTTTTTTGTCATTTTCACTCTCAAAATTTTAATCTTTTCCAGTTTTCGAAATTTTTTCTCACAATATCAATTTTTTCAACTCCAATAGATTTTTCCCCCACTAAACTTTCTTCCTCAAAATTTTTTCTAGCTCCAAGATTTTTTTCAATTTCTTCGATTTTCATTTTTGCAGAAATTTTCTCATTTTACTAATATTTATCTAAATTATCAACAAACTGTAAAATCTTATTCTTTGATCTTAAAATTTTTAAAAACTTGGGATTCTCTCGATTTTTCTCACATTAAATTTCTTAAAATGTTTTTCAACCCAAATTTTTGAAAATTTTTTTATTCTAAAAATTTCAGAGCTGGAAAATGATTTGAGAAAAACATTTGAGCTAAAAAAATAGAATTTCGAGAAAAAAATTTCAAAAACTGTAAAAATTGAACTTTGAGAAAAAAATCTCGAGAACAAAAAAATTTGAGGAAAGATTTAATTTTGAGAAAAAATTTCGTGTTGAAAAATGAAAACTATGTATTTTTGGAAAAATGCCAGAGTTTAAAAATGTTTATACCTTCCTGAAAAAATTTCAGAGTAGGTAAAAATTTTATTCCAGATGAAAAAATTTTGAAAAATATTTTGAGGAAAAGTTTTCAGGGTTGAAAAATATATGGAGAAAAGAAAATTAAGAATTGAAACTATTTTGAGAATCAAAAAAAAAAAAAAAAATGGGGTTGAAAAATAGTCAGTGGTGGAAAACTGAAATGATATGTTCTCAAAATTTTTAAGTTCAATTCCAGTTCCAGTTTCAGTTCTCGAAATTTTTTAGTTCCAGTTTTCAGTTCCAGTTCCAGTTCCAGTTCCAAATACGAGTTCCAAAATTTCAGTTTTTTAAATTTTGAAAGACAAAAAATGCAAAATTTTCTGCTTTTGAACCTGATTGTTTTTCCTTTTCGATTCAATTTTCAAAGTACAATTTTTTCAATTTTCAAGCTCGAAATAAAAGAATTCTAGAAAAAACTTGCAATATGTTTCAAAAATGTTGTGACTAACTCCTGAATTTACCAACAAAAAATTTGAATACTTAATGTATGAGAGAACGTCTTTAATTGGATGAAATTTTCGAGTTTACAACACAATTTTTCTTTATTCACTTTTCGACCTAAATTTTCAAGGTTTGGGGTTTTTAGTAAACAATTTTTAATTAAATGTGGTTTGGTAAATTTCAACATCAAAATTCTGACTTTTTCAGGTCATATTTTAAATATAAAAATTGCAACTGCTGGAACTGGTATAAAACTGAAATTCCTTCTAGTTATAGTTCCAATTTTCAGTTTTCAGTTTTTCAAATGGATACCAAAATTACGATTCCAAAATTGGAAATCATCTAACATGATTTTTTGAATTTGATATAATTATGTACATACGTAGATCTTGTAGAACACGAAAAAAGCTTGAAAACATTTCTACAAATAATATACTGGCACATTGTCAGATTTGGAAAAATTCGAGGAAAAATTGTAAAAATTAAAATATGGGTCTGAAATTGTACAAAGTCAAATTTTATGGGCCGATATTTTAACATAAATAACTGTACCTAAACCAAAAACTTCAAGACTACCTACCTGAAGTTTGACAAAATATCGAAAAAATACAAAAATGTCAACTTTTTTGTTTTCTAATGTTTGACAAAACGTCAAAAAGTAAAACAAAATTCAATTTAATTGTCATCTTTTTAATATTATTGAAATTAATCATCACGCAACTTGGAAAATTAAAAACGAAAAGCTAAATGAGATATTTAAAATTTTCACACAAGTCAGAAATTTAAAAAAATAATATTTTACTTATCAGTCTCACATTTTAATAAAATGTCATCTCTAAAACATATCCATGATCCTCGATTTGCAAATTTTCGCTCTCAAGAAAAATTAATGCAGGGCTGCGAGAACGATGAAATTTTGGTTCCCGTTCTCGTTCTCGTTCTTCAAAACTCTTTTTTATCGTTCTCATTCTCGTTCGCGTTCCTCATTCCCGTTATTCTTGTTCTCGTTCTCAAAATTTTTGGTTCTTTTTGGTTCCTTGTTCTTCGTTCTCGTTCGTTCTCGCAGTCCTGTATAAAACGAGGAATCGAATTTTCTACATACAATTTTGGCGAAAAAATTTCGTACACAATCAATATAACGACATTTTGTTGGACTTTAAAAAACCTGCAAAAATTTTGACGAATTGATACCAAATAAGTAATAATTTTTTGTAACTCTTTTCAGAACATGGAAAATTATTTCTGACTTGACTTCTTTTCCTAATTATCTGACATAGGTTATACTAAAAAGTTACAGAAATGTTACGAATTGATGCAATTAATTTTGACAATATGGTGAAATGTTATCAAAATGTCGAACTATTGTAGTCTTTTTTTTCTTTTTATTTTTCAACTTACAAAATTTCTCAACAATTTTCCGAAATTTTTGAAAATTAGAAAAGAAGAAAAAAAGCATAAATAGGTACCTGATAATTTTACTAAAAGTCATGAAAAGTATTTTTCACAGATTTTGCTCATTTCTAAAAGAAGGGTTTCCATTTTTTATTGTTGAAAAATTTGGCCAATTTATTCAAAAATTTTACAATTTTTTCAAATATTTGACGATTTTTTAAAAATTAATTTTAGTTTTTGTGCTTCTTAGCGACTCCTTGATCAAAGTAGTTTTGAAATTTTATAAATTTTCAGAGTGCCAACAAGACAATGTTTTGGAGGCTCATTACTGGTTTAGGTCGATTTTTCAAAAATACTGCAGACCTGGTTCAAACTCAAATTTTATTACAAAAAGATCATTGCTTTTAATTCATCATCCAATAATATATTTTCCACCTCTTCCTCCTCCACTCTCCTCGATAAATTCAAGATTACATTTGAAAAATCAATTTAAAATTCTCAACTTTTTCTGGAGTGTTCAAATGCACAAGGACAGTTGAAATATGTAATTTGCACGAATCTTTCATTGTGTCTTATAAGTTGCATACTCTCTGCCAGAAAGTTTCATAAATTTTCAATTTGAATTTTTCTCGTGCGGAAATTTTTTGAAACAGGGATTTTGAACCATTTTATGAGTACCTAAGTAGATTGTTTTTATGCTATGATGTCACAAATTAAAAAAATGAATAAAATGAAAAAATTGATAATTGTACTACACATCAAAAAATCGCCCTTTTGATTTTTTTTATAGAAAATTCCATCATTGAACCAAAAAAAACGTTGATAAAAAAAACGTTAAAAAATAAAAATAAAAAGTATCCTTCTATGCAATATCGCAACCTATGTCACAGTAGAAGTCCAATTAAGATTCTTTTCCATATTAGTTGACAACTGAAAGATCCAGGAATTTAATTGTCTCACCTTCGGTAATTTTTGAAGTTGTGAAAAAATTGCAAAAATCAGGCTTTTGCGGAATAATTTATAAAAATGAGAGAGAAAATGTTTAAAAAAAAAAAAAACAGTTTGAAATACCATAAGTACAAAAATTTGAGTTATTCCCTCGTCCCATTTCACTTGATCGGAATTGTTCCAGTAATTCTAGAATTTGTACCTACAAAATTCTCGTCAACATGTACGTATAACTTAAATTAGGTCGTCGTACAATTTGGGAATTATTCAATACCCTCACCGAAAAAGAAACTTTCAACTTACAAATACGAAAAACTCCGTAAAATTACCGTAACCAAGTCGAATTTTCGATCCACGCAGGCATTCGCTAATTCCAAAAACGAAACGCGTTCAACCGGAGAAATTTCTACGCCGCGCCGCGTCAAAAATGTCAAAACTTCTCATAAAAAGTACCTACAAATATGAAAGGATAAAACGTCGAGATTTCTCGATACCTATGTCAAAAACTGAATCTTCACGCGTGATGAGATATCACCATATAGTTGTCTCCATGATAGGTAAATAACTGTACGACCTGCCAGAGAAAATTCACACACCTGATCTGGTCATATTGGCAGAGTTGTTTTCGTTCCCCTTGGGATTTTCGTATGAAAACGCAATAAGACAACGAGACGGTTTCTCTAGAAAATATATTTTCCACGCTGAAGTATAATCAGATTACCGCGTCGTTATTTTGGGAATAACGAGTGAAAAAAATGCACCGCGGTTGAAATGATCCGTGCAATTCTATCCCCTAGTCCTTCTTTAAGGAGAAAAATAATCCATATACGCGGCTGAACAAGAATATGATTTTTTCGCCTCCCTAATTAAATTTCATAACGAGTATGAAATTTAAGAATTTAAAACCTCTAAAACTTTAAAACGGCTGGTAAATTTTCATTAAAAACGAGCTGTTGTGGTGGAAAAAAATAAGGGAAAAAAGGTGTAATCGGAATTCTTCGACGAAAAACCGTACTATAGCTACCGTAATAAGGACTTTTTCGCCGCCGAATAAAAGGTCATATTTCATTAGGTGACATGCGATACTCCAACTGTTGACGTTAGCTACCTATTTTCTCGAACGCTATTTGAGAAATGATCTTCATGAAAAAGTTCGCGTCGTCGTTGAAAGTAGATATATGCCTATGGTAACAACCTTAACGGGCGGGGCCGGGGTGTACTTTTCTAAAAACGTGTCTCCGTCATATACCTACGACTTTCGCCTCTCGGCATTCGAATAAAGGCGAGAAAAATTTCTCTTCGTCAAAATGATTTAATGAATTCTATACCAACTCGATCTATTATTTAAAACGCGCGTTTGATTTGCTCGCGCGTGTATAAATTCGCTTCACAATAGCCCCTTTTCAAACGCTATAAACTTACACTCGCCAACTGTAAGTGCAAAATTGCGGTTTAAAGGGTTTTTGTAACGCTCTATATCCGCAACGAAAGGCAGAAAACCGTCACACCAAAATCAAACCCAAAGTAATTAGATACCTGTTTAAGGGTTTCGCCGCGTTCAATAGCTTTCACCTATTACATTGGTCAAATACCCTACAACAAGATTGAAAGTTGCCTGCGTCAATTTACATCCAAGTTTTTGACTGTGTTCCGTTGTTTTAAGCAAATTGCCATTATTAAATTAATACACGTCCGAAAGAAACGTATGTACCTTATTAGCAAACTGATTTTTATCGTCGTTTTTATATGTACGTAGCTACGTACCTCGATTAAATAGTCCAGTAGAATTAGCCAAAAAAAGAAGCCATAAGGAAAAACTCGACAGTCAACCGACTTTTGGCTCTAATGGTCATTTTTATGTCCTGAACATAAATCTGAGGTATTTGGTCCCGTCCCGGTGTGCGCGTCTCCCCCCACATTGTGGATCTTTGCCCCCAAATCAGGGTTTTAACCCATAACTGCCAAAATATTGGCGCTAGAGCAAAAATGAGGTATATGAAACTTATTCTACGTCAAATTTCCTGTCTGATGAATTTTGAATGGCATTCACAAACCCAAGGGGGCTGGAGCTATGATTGATCAAAGAAAGGACGTTTTCTCCAAAAATCTGATTTTTGGATTATAATATCTGCTGAATTCTACTGCAAAAATGAGGTCTACAAAACTTAATCTACATCAAAGTTCCAATCAAATGACTTATGAATGATACACACAAACCCAAGGGGCCTGTAGCTACAATTCAGCTAAAAAAGGAGGCTTTCCAATTTGATTCATAACACTAGTAGACAAAAAGAAATTTTGTTCTGTGTTTCAGTTCTAATCCCTAAATTTTGATTCTAGGCATCGAAATACATCAACAGACATACATATTTGTGGCTTTCAATGTTTGCGGGGGGGGGGCGTCGAAAAATGAAGTTTTTCGAGAACAATAAACACGAGCTTAAGGAAAAAAATTCAAAATTTTTTCGGTCTAGTCTTATAGAAAATTTTACGGGAAACCAAATGGAACAAACTGTAGAACTCTTATCACATTTAGAAAAAAAGTTACAGCCTAAACTTTCCTAAATTCTGTGAAAAATCTCATTTTTTTTGTACCTTGCCTACCAAAAAGAAAGTGACATTTCTAAGCAAACTAAGCGTCCTGACAAAAATCTTCTTTTTCTACATCGCCTATTCTCAATCCACCGCAGGATGTAATGTATGCCTTCCCATCTGTCTTCCATGTTTCTCTATCCTGAGTAGTCGCCTACCAGTTCTCCCTGCATTTTCTGATTTCATCCTCCCATTGCTTTCCTTGGTCTCCCCATCACCCTTTTTTGGCTTGGTCTCCACTGTGTGACTCCTGTAATCCATCGGTCTCCTCCTCTCACCATGGGTCCAGCACATCTCCATTTACTTCTTGTTGCCCTTTCCAAAATATACTTTATTCCCGTGGTTTCACGTATGCATTCCACTGCCCATTTATCTTTCAGGATAATACCTAGCATGGAATGTTCCGTTCTTCTTTGCATTTTTACTATTCTATCTTCTAGCCTATTCGTAAGAGCCCATGTTTCATCGCATATATTGCAACTGGGTTGATACATTGATTTAACCCTTTTGCTACCGCAGTCACATATATGTGACATCGTGGAATTTCCCCACAGACCGCAGTCACACATTTGTGACACTGACTATGAGCACTTAAATCGCCAATAATTCTGCGCCAGGCTGTTGTAGCAGTCTGAAACTTTGGTGATAGGCTGTCAACACTCCAACTAGTTGTTATCATGTTTGGGCATGAGCAATTTTACCAACAACACACAATTTTTTTTAAATTTTCCCAAAACTGTCATAATTATTTATCAAAAAAATTTGGATGGGCCCCCCAGTGAGACTGTGAATTTGGGTGCGGTAGCGAAAGGGTTAAGATCTTTCTCCTTAGGCTGATTGGGATTGTAGTTTCCTTAATTATTCCTCAGACTTTCAAGTATGTGGCCCATACTAATCGTATTCTTTTAGATATTTTGCTGCTGAAGTTGTTGTTCATATTCAGATTTTGGCCTAAGTGTATGTAAGCGTCTTCACCATTTCCACCATCTCTCCTTTTAGTGTGATGCATCGTCTATTTTCCAAAAAACCATTATAAATAATCATCTTCTTTTTATTTATTTTTAGACCAACTTTTAGGTAAGCCTCATTAGTTTTCTCTAGCATTTTCTTGAGTTTGTCCATGATATTTCAGGTATGTTAGTATTTACTCTCCTACCTCTATTCCTCCATGTCCCCAGTCTATCTCCCATCGACTGCTATATAGATTCTCAGTGAACAGTTTTTGTGAAAGGGAGACTCCTTATCTTATACCCCTCTTAAGCTGAATTTTTGCTTTTTCTCCATTCACCTCTATAGTTGCTGCAGCATTTCTATAGATATATTCAATCACATGTCGGTAGGCGGGTTCAACTTGAGCCCTCCTAGTGCTTTGAGCATTGCCTGCATTTTTAATGAGTAAAAAGCTTTCTCAAAGTCGATGAAGGCCATGCAGAGCGGTATTCTAAATTCATTTGCCTTCTTACTTGTCTTATTACATGATCAGAATCAAAATTGTGAAGAATAAAATTTCCTATTGGGCGAAGGCGGTTAGATTTTTTTGGGACCCCCTTTTTCGCTGAATTGTAGCTTCAGCCCCCTTGAGTTTGTGTGTATCATTCATAAGTCATTTGATTGGAAATTTGATGTAGATTACGTTTTGTAGATCTCATTTTTGCACTAGAATCAATATTTCAGCAGATATAAGCCAAAAAGCAAATTTTTGGAGTAACCCCTCTCTCTGATCAATCATAGCTCCAGCCCCCTTGGGTTTCTGAATGCCATTCAAAAGTCATCTGATAGTAAATTTGACTTAGAATAAGTTTCATATACCTCATTTTTGCTCTAGCGCCAATATTTTGACAGTCATGGGTTAAAACCCTGATTTGGGGGCAAAGATCCATAATGTGGGGGGAGACGCGCACACCGGGACGGGACCAAATACCTCAGATTTATGTTCAGGACATAAAAATGGCCATTAGGGCCAAAAATCGGTCGACTGTCGAGTCTTTCCTTATGGAATGTTAATTCTACTGGACTATAAAATAATAAAATATTCGAAATAATTCCAGTTATCTGCCCATAAACACTCAATATATACAAAGAATAAAGCTTAAGATAAGCGCCCAAAATAAATAGATAGGGCCTTTCGATGAAAAATAAAAAAACTTACCATGCTACGTATAAATTTCCATCGAACAAAATCGTAAAAGATCGGCAACTCTGTAACAGAAAATACGAAGAGAAAAATCATTAATGAAAATTAAGGCAATAAAATAAAATCGAAGAGCCGAATAACTTTTCCAAGTTTAATTCGATAATATTCCCTTTCGAAGATTTCCCATTTCCAATTGACATATTCGCTATGAAATCGCGGAATTAACATAAAGGTGAAAGCCTTAACGTGGAAAATTTTTGCGGAACTTTATAAATTGAAACGCAATCTCGAAGAATTTACGAGATTGCCAAGTTTGGAAAATAAAATCTGAAAATCGCTTCACCAATTCGCCATAGAGAAAGGTGAAAAATACACGCCTATAACATCGCTACCGAGATAATTGAATTGAATCAGGAATCTCAATTCATTTTCTATTTCACAACCGTGCTAGCAAATTTTCAGCAACTAGCAATTTAGTATGTAAACTGTAAATTGCGAATCGTGAACCTATATCGAATCTGCTTCTTTATACTACCTACTAAAATTCGAATACGTACAACAACAATTTTCACGTACGGTATTTTTTTTTTTTGATTTAAAAAAAGCCAACGCCTCGTCGTAAAAAATATTCGCGCCAAAAAAAGCCTGATACTTGATAGATTGTTTACGAAAAATTTTTTCGTAACACGTTTTCTAAACAGAAATGCTCGACTTATGAGAAAAAAATATTAAAAGTCAACGTTCCCAAAGGAGTAGGTATTACACCAGGCCAGTCGCGGTGCCGCCGTTTCCCAGTTTCGAATTCATTTCAGTAACACCAGCGGTTGGTACTTAGCTATATTCTTTAATAAAGTTAAAACGTATTTTCATCTTGTACTTCATAACAAATTGATATTTCAATAAACGTTATTTCCTTTTTAATAAATCGTTTCTGTAATTTCCGTCGTTATCGCAGGTACCCATGAAATTTTCATCGTAATTTATCAATGCAACAAAAACGCATACCTATGGTGCGGTGTATGGCGTTGAAAAGTTCTTTCCACCATATGCTGTTTGGTATAATGTAGCTAGATGTAGGTACCTGCACGTGTGCTTTATCACGATGAAAATCGTGCAATTTTCTCAAAAACATCGTTCGATGCGAATAGCGATTGTTTTTAATGGAGTCAATTAGACTAATTTTTTCGTTTCAAAACGAATATATTTTAAACACTAATTTTCTAACGTGTACATTTCCAAGTTTTTAGAGCTCTAAAAAATACGTTTTCCTGAAATGGTCGCTACTATTTTTCAAAAATAGTTTTCTCTGGCACTTCCAGATTTTTCAGACGAATTTTTTCAGTTTTTTAAGGCGATGTAAAGTAGTTCAAGATACTCATGCAAAAATGAAAATTCATTGGTATTTTAACTAGGAATAGGACCTCAACAATATAAGGGGAAGAGGTACCTATTAGGTACTATTTTTTCTGCTGCAGAATGTAAATTTTTTCGGAGAAGGGGAGGGGTGACATAATTCTTTGAAAAAATCACTTATATTTCATTCAGGAGTGAAGAAATCCACACATGCACTTTGTAAAAATACGTGAATATGGCAAATTCAATAAGCTCGAGTGGAACAATGGTGACAACTTTTGCAAAAAAATTAATTCAAAGACTAAAATAGCAACTTTTTTTCAAAATTTCAGCTCTGATGAAGATAAAAAAATTAGTAATTTTCAAACACGAATAATCTATTTTTCAATACTTAGTTTGTTGTTGAAAAAAATTCCTTGATTTTTCTTCGTTTTTCAGAAAGCGGCAACCATGCCCTATTTTTCCAAATTTAAATGGAAACAAACCAAAGTTGATTTTTTCCACTTAAGATGCACATTTTCCTACTTTAAGGGTTCAGCTTCCCTTGAAAATTTATTTCAGGAGGTTCTTGGAATCTCAATATGAGCAATGAAATGTCATCTCAAGTTTTTAATTTATTTTTACTTTTTTGAAATCAGATTGAGATTATAATCTACAGAATCAATTTTCATTTCAAATCCTCTCTAGGCTCAAAATTTAAACTTTATTTATATGTATGATACAAATTAAAAAAAAAAAAAAAAACTAAAAAATGATTTACAATTTTTAAATGTTTTATTTCAAGTCTAACCTTTAAATGTAGGTAGTCTTCCTCAATGAAAAATCTGTTAGGTAATACTTTTTCCAACTTTTCAAATAAGATGTCAAAAGGTCTCAGGTAGACTCCGCTTCCCAAAAAATTTTATTGAAAAAATTTTGAAATTTTTCATATACTTATGCTTACCTACATTAAATTGAAGGTTACGTTCCTAAACTGGCCTAAGTCCAAAATCTGTATATGAGAAAAGGGACCCAGGTGTATCTTTTTTTTCAGTACACCTATGTCCCTTTTCTCATATACAGATTTTGGACTTAGGGCAGTTTGGAAACGTTATCTTCATTTTCAATACTAGTTTTGAAAGCCAAAATCCTAAGACCATTGGCTTCAAGATGAAACTTGGAAACATGTTAACAAATTAATAAGTATAAGTAATGACACTTCGTAAAATTTGATAAAGTTTAGTAAAATGCAGACAAATTGAAAAAAAAAACAATGCAAAAATTGAAACATTAGACATTTTTTTCTGAGTGAAAGGAAATTCTCAACACAAATTCGCGATTTTCAAGTTTTTATTTTACAGCAAAACTTGTGTATTTTTTTCAATACAATTTTTCATCTAAAGACTTTATATGTACTGATACTGAAGAGTTGAAATGAATAAAGAAGATATATTTCAGGATGGGATCATGAAAAAGTTAAAGGGCAAAGAAATTCAGAAAAAGCTCGAAAAAGTTACGATCATACTTGGAAAAATTTGATGAATTTTTCAAAAAAAAAAAAAAAAGTACCTATCTACCTAATGTACCTAATAAGGGAGGTATTCGAATTCGAAGCAAAATTTTGAGCGAAAAAAAAAATAAATCGAAAATATATCATGAAAAAACCTCATATCCAAAATTTCAGTTGCTGAAGTTCATTTTTAAAATTTTGACTTATTTTTGAAATTTCAAAATTACCATACCTTCATTGCCATGCAAAATAAAAAAATTGGATCTATTCAACGAAAAAAGCTAAAATTTGGTATATACCCTCTTTTAGACCTCCCGAATTGATTGGAAGTGGTTTCGAGAAATTTCGGAGCCTCTAGAAAATTTTGGAATTTTCCAACTCTGGAGAAATTCCATAAAAATAGTCCATATTATGAACATTAGCACCTATAATCGCGAATTATCCATACTGATGACTAATTTGATCTATTAAAGCACAATTTTCCAAAATTCGTAACTTTGAGTTCAAATTTATATTTTTTGGCAGAAAATTATCCTAATTTTTTTTTTAATTACGAAGCGACGACTGCATACGCATCAAGGTAAAAAGCTCATTTTCGATCTCAATTACCAATATGGGTAAAGCCGCTCTTATGGGTGCTAAAATTCAAACAGACCATTTTTATGGGATTGTCTACAGTGCTGGAAAATTCCAGCATTTTCTGGAGGCTCCTAAACGTCTCGAAACCGCTTCCAATCGATTCGGGAGGTCAAAAATATAATATTTACCAACTTTCAACGACGGCAATCATCATTCTAGTATTCTTCCCCAGAAAAACTCCACTCTCTCTAGAAAAGACAAGAAGGTCGCAAAAGTTCTCGAGGGCAACAAATGACATCTTCCACCTTGAGTTGTCCTTACGAAATCGTAAAACAATAAAAAGAAACCCATCGTGGAAAAAATGATAATGAGGAATAAAAAAACAGCTTTTCACGTCATTTTTTTCTACCTCGGCGGGGAGAAACTCATAATAACACATACCTCACAACCAGGTACTCAAAATAATAAAAACATTGTCAAAAGACACGAAAAAAATGACTCGAGAAGCTTTGGCTGAAACGTGTTTTCACTTAAAGCTACGTTTTGGAAATCACTGTTTTGAAAGATAAGTTACATTTTTTTTCAGAATGAGCTTATCATGCATTTAATAAGATTATAAACCCTAAGCTTCTACTTTTAAACGAAAGTTTAAACAAAAAGTTACGTGTTTTCCTTCTTTTTTTCTCTCCTTTGCTAACCTTAAATCTAGATACTTTTCGCAGTTACCATCATAAATTTAGCGACAAAGCTTTTTAAAATTCTTTTTATTAGCGTTATTTATAACGAGTAAGATTTAAATAATGAATTATTTTACTTTAAAAACAGACTTGTGATTAATGATATCGTTCGAGATTTAATGCCGGCAAATATAAACGCAAAAAACCGATGATAGATGTGCTGTTTTTTCGTAAAACATCGCAGATCAAATAAGAAAATAAGAAAAAAACTCGAAGCGTTACCGTATATAAACTAAATACACATCTGTTTTTTTTTTGGTTCCAATGGTCGCATTTTAACGTAAATAAATAGCTTTGGTACGAATGCTAAATCGCTCAAGATAAACGAGCCTAGATAAGAATAAAACCAACAATGAAACGATTGAGAATCTCCGGATATGTGCAATAGAGTTTTATATATAAACCAGGATAAGAAATAGTATAAGAAAAATTAAACTGCGAAAGAAATAAAAAAAAAAAAAAAGGCCGGCCCGGCACCGAAAACTCTTTAAATCCCATAGGAAGCTGCAACAAATTTATGACCCTTAATGGTGTCAGGTATTATGACTTATTACACACATTTCGTGAAAAACGTCGCTTTAAAAATACCGTCCCTAAAATAAATTTATATTACATAAATGGTGAAAATTTAAGCCTCGTGAAAAGCTTTCATTTAGGTCGACTTAATTCTTTTTGTACGTTGCAAAACTCCCGGCTCGGCTCCGTATTCGATAATTTGCTTTTCTTCTCACGAAATACGCGACCCCCCATAATTATTCCACCACTTTACAAATATACAACACACCAAAATTCGGCGTGTGTTTGAGTGCGGAATGTTATAGTCAATTCCCAAAAGACGTGTACCTTAATTCGTTGCTATATAGGTACGCATAGGTGTGTACGATTTGCTTCATGTTCAGCTTTTTCTTTCGCCGTACAACTTACCCCCGTTATATTCCAACATTCGGCGTAAAAATTCGCCTATACAATGTTATACAAATTCTGTATGCACGTGACGTGTTTAATAATGTTTATATTTGCGTATATAATAATTTGTTTTTTTCATTATAAAGTTAAGCTTTAAATGTACAGAACATTTCTTGAGGAAATTCTATAAGGAAAAAAGCATAATTTTGGTAAACGAAAATTTAGAGTATTTTGACCAAATATAGCACGTTTATTGCCTAGTAATAAACGTTCTTCTTCAATTAATTCGTTAGGAATAGCAGCTATGCGAGAAAAATATTTTTTATAGAGTTGGGTAGATATTAGACAGCCTAGCCACTATTTGTACGCGAATAAAATGAAGCTCACATACTGGGTGTTTCATAAAGTGAAGTATACTCGCTTCAATATATCAACACAGTTCGTACTGAAATCGTGTTTTTTTCGTGCTAATTTTTCAACTTCCAAAAAATCCAAATCGATATAAGTGAAAAAAATCCAAAAATTTATAAAATTATATTAAAATTTCATGTTTTTTGTGCTAAGTACTTTTTAGATTTTCAAAAAAATCCCAAATTGATGGTCACCAAAAAAAATCGAAAAATTTATTCAATCTTTTCAAATTTCTATATAATTTTCAAAAAGGATTTTATGCATGTATTCCTTCAAAAAAGCTGGGCCATAAAACTAAAAACCCAAACCAAATTCCACAATTTTCTAAATTTCATCAGTTAGGGATCGTAGTCAAAATTTAAACAAGTAACCTGAGTTATCTACACCTCAGATAAAAAAAAAAGTAAGAAAAAATTTAACAAACTATTTAAAATTTCAGCTCTCTGGAAAACAAGTTTTGATTTTCAAAAAATTTTCGCCTTTTAAAAATATGTAACGATTTTTTTTAGCTCCTCCGAACAAATTTAAAATATTGACTTCCATTTTCAGTTTTTTAGTGCTGTATTTCTGGATCTCACCTCAAGAAAGGTTTCAACTTTTGGTTATCTTATTTCAAAGGGAGGAGAAAACTACAAAAACTCAAATTCAAAAATACTTAAAACTTGAACTTTTTTTTCGAATAACACTGGACAACGACGAAAATAGCCTATCGATAGTTTTGACTTTGAAAAAAAAAAACTAAAAAAAAAAACATTTGATTTGCTTTAGTGACCACTATCAAAGTTGAAAAAATGGTAATTTTTCCACAACTTTAATCACTTATACTGTCATGTATAATAATTTATAAGTAAAAGCAATTGTATATTCAGAATCTACAGACTTTTTTGAGTAAACTTCTTCCTCCGTTTTTTGAATTTCAAAGTTTGAAAACCATTAGGAAGAAAATTTATTGCTTTCACCGTTTTTAAAAAGAGAGAGAAAATCAAACATTAACAAATAAATACGAAATTAAATTTTTTCACTCTAATCACTTCATCTTAGAACGAAATACGAAAAATAATGAAAAAATTTAATATTACTACAATTTTTAACTTTTATTTTTATTTTAAGCATTATTTTTTAATGATTATGAAAAAACCTCCCAAAAATTGTTCCTAACAATAGCAATGTATTTTGTTCTAAAATGAAGTGATTCGAGCGAAAATTTTTGATTTTGTTTTATTTGCTAGTATATTCACCTCTTATCTATTACGAACTACATACATACAGGGTGTTCCATGAATCGTCTGCCAAACGTGTTTTTTTTTGGATATAACCGGGTACCACTTGAAAAATTGAGATGAACATGTTGCCTATTTTGAAAATTGAAGGGACAAATGCTGCTTCTAAGAAATCACGTCAATTTTTTTTTTCAACTATGGGAATGGGTAGTACTTTGAAAAATGAACAAATTTTCACTCCATGACTTTTTGTCCAACTTTAAAATTGAAGGGACAATAAAAAAATTGGTTGAAAAATTAAAAAAAAAACTAATCAAGGTAATGGATAGTACTTTAAAAACTGAAAAAATTTGTTCAGTAGACTTTTTACCTATCATCGAAAATGAAGGGGTTACGGGTTACTAAAAATAAATGGGCTTCAAAAAATTTTCTAATTTTCTTAATTTTTAATAAACCTTGGTCCCTTTATTTTTGATGTTGAGCAAAAAGTTTACATAACAAAATTTCTTTAGTTTTTAACATACTATCCATTCCCTTGAATGTTCATTTTTTAAGAATTTTTTTGAACAACTTTTTTGTAGTCCCTTCAATTTTAAAGATAGGCAAAAAGTCATGGACTGAAAATTTGTTCATTTTTCAACGTAGGTACTATCCATTCCCAGGGTTGAAAAAATTTTTAACGTAATTTTTTTTAGAAGCAGCATTTGCCCCTTCAATTTTTAAAATAGGCAACATGTTCATCTCGAGGTTTTTTTCAGTGGTAAGTAAGTGGACCCGGTTATATCCAAAAAAATACGTTTGGCAGACGATTCATGGAACACCCAGTATAGATACAAGCATCAAAAAAGTTGTTGGGGAGGTCACCCTTCCCCCTCAGCACGATTTTAAAGCATGAGTACCTGCAAAAAATTAATATTGATTACTTACGAAATTGTTCGGTTAATTTGATCCATGCAAAACTATAACGGAAAATTTTCAAGGAACGAAAAAATTGTATTTTTAATTGCACAAAATCCAACTAGAAAAATTGCCATTTCATTACGATATCAAGCAAATCGAGTTGATTTCTTTATGTTGATATTTTGAAACCTAACCAGAAGAGAGAGAAATTAAGTTTTTCATTTTTAATACTTTCTTTTTGCATTTTGCTAATGCAAAATACATCACGCATTTTATTCCTTAATCTTTCTTCTCCTAACAAATTTCTTGTTTTGAATTAAACCGAAACAAATTTTTCGTATTTTATTTTCAATTATCTTCAATACACCCGATTGACGAAAAATAAAAAACCAGAAACTAAAAACCTGACAATAAAAATCGAAATAAAACCTATAATTTTATAGTTTTGATCGGTTGGAACCAAAAAAAATTATCGAAACCGAAATAAGTAAAACCAAAAATTAAGCCAAAATAAAATCAGAGATAAACTGAAATTAGCTTGATGGAATGTCATAAAAATTAAAAACCTTCGACTAAATTTTTTTTCTTTTCTTTCTGTGACTCAAACTATTATTTTGCGTAAAATTGCAATTTTGGAGGCTGGGAAGGGATAAAAAATATTGAACTTGGTTGAAGGTTGTATTTAATTTTTGAGTAGCTGTTTTTTCAACTTTTTTTGAGTTCATCTTTTAGTTGTATTGGAATATTTTAAGAGGGAAAAAATTGAGCCTTGCCGAGGAGGATGAAAAGAGACGTAAATAAGAATTAATTTTCTGAGTCAAAGTACAACTTTTGATTTTTTTTAAATTCAAAACAATTATACCTTTCCCTCTAAAATAAAATGTCTAAAACCAAAATTAAAATGATGAAACTGAAAAGTAAAATTATCACCAAAAGCAAAATTATCAAAACCAAATATCAAAATCATTTTAGGTTTCCAGCCTTGTAAAAAATGATACCGATAGTGAAAAAAAAACTAGAATCTCCACCTCTTCCAGTGCCACAAACCACAGCTCTCTATCCACATGAAGATTATAATTTTAAGGACTTTTACCACGAATTTAAAAAATTGAAACTAAAAAAATGAATTTTTGCTTCTGAAATTTGAAATGCTGGCGAACATGTACATTCATATTCAAGATGAACTGTCTATTAGTTTTTTTGAATGAGATAGGCACCATACTTATGCAACACCCTATACTAACATATATTTACATATAATTCACCCAACGAAAGTAATTTTTTCAGAAAAAGTATGAAAAATACACGTTTCTAGAAATGAATTTATAGGCTTATTTTAGTTACGGGATATTCGAAACGTAATAAAAGTCTACTTTTTCAGTTACGAAGCTGGGAAAGCATATAAAATGAAATCATTGGCCTACTTCATTCGAGCGTTTCTCGTTTAAATGTTCAAAGTTGTATTTCAAACGAAAATGTTGAATTTGTTACAGGAAATGGTATCGTATGGTTGCAAATACCTAGTCAAGAAAGTGGCATGTACGATATCCAAGCGTTATTAGACTGCACTCCTGCGGATCAGAATTGCACGATGCAAACTAGCTCGAAAGTAAAGCTATCAGGGTCGGTGCGAGATGTGATCATTCGACCAAGCAGTAATTACTATCGACCAGGAGAAACAAGTAAGAATTTTCAATTTTGAATGTTAAATACTTGTTTATAAGCATACGGTGAAAAAAATTTCAACCAAGCAGACAGTAGAATGGAAAAATTGATAATAAATTGGCCGAGCTGTTGAAAACCCCTCCATTAAAAATAGATGAAATTATCCCATCCGATGATGGTAATTGCAATACGAACACGCGCGACAGATTACCAATCCAAGTACTTCAATTACCAGTCGAGGTCATTAAAATTCCATAATCGTAAATACGATGAAAAAATTACTTTTCAATTTTCGCAACAACACAAAGAATACATTAAAAAGTTAAATACCTACCTACGCTAACGCAATTTCCAATATTTAAGCAGAATTAAAGATATCGAAACAGTAGTGATCGCTGGCGGCATATTACTCGTCGAATATAATGTTTATTCAGCATAGCATAGAATTACGACGAAGTAAAATTTGTAATTCATGAACTGTTCTTATATTGACTCGCTCATCTTGTCGAGTGAAAGAGCTATTTTAGAACTCTTTCACTCATACAATGGCTTATTATTAATTCTTCACATGAACCGTTCGTGCCCTTAATATCTTATCGCCTTTGTTTTGTATTTACTCGAATCTTCCATTTTTATTTTATTTGTTATCCTGCCGAACTTAATCAATAATCCGGTCAGATATCGGTTCATCATTTCTTCTCAGTTTCTTTCATTACTAACTTTCTTTTTCATATTCAACGCAGCAGTTTTCTCATTCGAATGTCGCAGTCGTATTTTTTGCGTTGGTATATTTTGCTTATTTATCTACCTCGAACGCGATAAGTAATTCGCAGTTTTTGGTTTCGGGTACATGAAACCAGCTGCGAACGGTAAATTAATATCGATTTTGAACGCAGGTGTAAAATTAGTGAAATTTTATTCCGTTCAAATCAAATGCATACTAGGTATTGCTTTTACCGCGCCGACATTCAACCGATGACGATATGATAATTATGTACCAACGATCTTTCATTCATCTCCAAAACTTCATATACGTTTCAACTAATCAACGATATGTGCCTGCACCGAGCTATCTACACGGGCCTATTTCTGATTTTAATATTAACCAAATAATTCATACAATATCTATTCATGACATGAAAATTTAATAATTAGGTATTTATTATGTATGATGGTAAAAAATTTTAAAACAGTTTAACTGGAGTCGGTAAAACTTTACTTTTTTTTAGTTATATTCTGGATTTTGTCGATTGACCAAACTTTACGAGCTCCATCGTCATCATTAGCCAAACTATACGTCAAAGATTCTAAAGGAATTTCTCAAGCTTTCTGGGAAGATATTCCTCTGTTTCAAGGTAAGAAATGAATTCGTTGTACAGTTTAAAACAATCAATGTACCTATAAACCTAGGTAGTAGGTATTCGTAAAGCCAGTGACGTACCGAAGGCATTTCCCAAGGGGAGGGGGGAGAAGAGGTGAAAATCCCAACTCAAATTTTCAAAATTCCCAACTACATATAGACGATATCAGAATTCCGGGGGAGGGGGTGAGATTCAAATTTGCGAACCAATTTTTTTCAAACTTTTCTGGCTGATTTCTTAAAATTTACATGTAGGTTCAAATTTTTCCCAAATTCGTGAGGTTTTTTGATTTTTTTTTACTCGTTTTCATCATTTTTGCGAGCTTTTGAAGTTTTCACAACCCATCATAAGACCCTTTTTGAGATAAAAAATCGGAATAAATTTTTCATTGGTTACTCCAATTTTTTTTTAAATTGAGCGAAGAAAGGGCGGAGTTTCGAAGAAAAATTATAATTTTACATTAATAAAATTTTGTAATTTAAATGTAAAGAATATGGAGATGGATTTGGCCCAAGCGAAGCGAAGGCGAAAATTTTAGGAAACCTCAAATCGAATGTGCAATAAAATAGTGTTTTGGAAGAATAAACTTTAATGAAAAATCGACTGCTTCTACTTTAAAATGATTAAAGTAGAAATATACCATGGCCGAGCGTAGCGAGGCCGAAGCTTTTGAAAAATTGGATTTTCAAATATCAAAAATAAGTTTTAAGGAGAACAAGAACAATAAAATTAATTGGAATAATTTTGAAGAAAAATGTGAAAAAATCTCTTTTAAATTACAAGTACAACTATAAATTTTTTTAGTTGACGAGTGACAATTTTTAAAATGCAAGGTAATTAATCATTTTTTTCCTAAAAAAGCATTTATAATGGTTTAATAATTCTTCGCTGGGAAAATGATCAATTTTTAGTTGGAAAAGGTTGGGAAAATGACTAATTTTCCCAACTAACAAGTGAAAATTTTTTTAAAAATAGGTAACCATTTTATTTATTAATTTTTCATTTAAAAAATAAATACTAATCGTCCCAACTGACATTTTTACTCATCACTTGGGAGAACGACCAATTTTGAGTTGTGAAAATTACCAATTTTGAATTGGGAAAATTACCAATTTTGAGTTGGAACAAGTGAAAATTTTGTTGATTTCCAACTTTTAAAATAATTATTTTATTTATTATTTTTCTTCAAAAAAATTAATCCCAACTGTCCAATTTTCCCAACTGATGCGTTGAAATGTTCAATTTTCCCAACTTACAAGTAAAAAATTTCCTCAGGGGGAAGCTCACCCCACCGCTATCGGTACGTCATGGTCACTGCGTAAAGCATCTAACTATGTTGATACATAAATAAAATGTAAATATTGTTATTTTTGAACCGAGACAAGAAAAGGGAACAGTATTGGTTGGTCCCATCTTCATCCCAAGGACCATAAGAAGTCTTGATTTTGGGTTAGGAGCCAAAATAATCTCATAAATGGAATCTGGGGGTCAAAAAAACATGCTTTTTGATACCGCATTCGAATTTTTTTCAATTTTGGCCCCCTACTTCTATTTCTGTAGACTCCTTTAGTTTTTTATGGAGGGGGGGAGGAGAGTGGAGAGAAAATCACTAAAATCAGTGATCGGAAAATTTCAGATGGAAATTTTAAAAGAGGAAAATCGAAGCGTCGAAATTACGCCTCAAAATCGAAAAAATAATTACAAGAACTGAAATGGTATAGATACTTTATTAGAAATTAGGTAAAAAAAAATTGATCGATTTCTATTAGGTATATCGCTGATAAATCCCCCTTTTTCAAAACCATTTATTAAAAAAAAACACACATTTTTATAAAGAAGGAGGGTTCTGGGCTTTCCAAAAATAAGCAATATTTCTTCATTTGCAAAAAGTTCTCTAGAAATCGAAATTAGTGTGCATTTTCGCAGGACAAAAATAATCAGTTGGTTTATTGTATCTCAAAAGTTGTTTAAAAAAAGTTTTGGATAGTATTTTTGGATTTCTAGTGAAATTCTACCTCACTTTCATAGGTCACATGCCAATTCTTTGAAAATACTCAAACATTGACCCAATTTGGGGCTCAAAATGGGTTAAAATTGCTCAAATTTAATTTTCATAATTTCGTTTTGCTCGTGAGATTTTAACCTACTCGTAATTTTGATAAGTCGCAACCCAAGTTTCAATTTTTTTTTTCATAACTTCTTTTTTAATGAAAGGGGGAGGAAATCGCGGGTTTTCAAAACTTTGAAATCTCACCACGGCCTATTGTGCCTACAGTTTTCCTCAAACTTTGGCTCATTGGACGCGAAATGAACCCAAAAATACATTTCGTTTGATTTTTTGTCCATCATACCGCATGACGCCTACAGAGGCATTATTGTGCCAAAAATGATCAAAGGCAAGAAATCGGACATGGGGGCAGCACCCCATTGTGCCCGTGACGCAAGGGATGTGACATATATTTGGAGTCGGGGTAGTGTCTGCTACCAGAATGTAAAAAAATTTTGTCCAAGGTCAAATTTAAAAATTGGAGAAAAAGGAGGGTTCCATGCCTCAGTTCCTTATTGGGCCAGGGCAAAAATCCAAAATGCGGATTTTTGGGACTACGGGACCCATACCTACAATAAACCAACTGATTTTTTTATCCAGCGAAAATGCACGCTCAATGAACACTTTTGCCTCTTGGACTGTAGACTATTGGTAATTGATCTAGGAGAGGAAAAAATATTTATTTTTGCCATTTTTCTTCTATTTTTTTCAAGTTCTTAGATGACAGTGTTTTTTAGAAACTACGAATAATTTTGTTGATTTTTTTTGGTTCACTTCAGTTTACAAATTTATTAAGAATAAGTCGGTTTTTCACCAAAAATGCGATAAATTTCATTTTTGATGCTTGTTATTTTATTTTTTCAACGCCAAAAATATGATTAAAAAATGTCCCTAAAAATGAGATTAATTATAATATGCTTGGATTTGCCTGGGTATTCTAAAAAATTATCAATAATTTAATTTGATTTTCATTTTTGATCATTTTGAACAAAAACAATAATTTTTTCATCGAGAAAATGTGATTTTTTTTCATTTTGTTGATAATAAGATGATTAAAAAAAATGTCTCCACAAAAAAAAATTATTAAGGGTGTTTATGCAGCTCTAGCATTCGTTGTATATTAGTAGCAAACTGAAACTTTTGTTAAATAATAAATATTGTTCTTAAATGATACCATAAATACATTTAAAAAGTTTGTCAAAAGCAACTTTATCAACTTAGCGACAGCACTTCAAACTCGCAAATGTGTGTATCATAAAAGAAACCCCGTTCTCTCTGGAGTAGTACCTACTCAATTGCATATACAAACTGAAAATCTCATTTCAATGGCTCATACTTTTACACGGTAGTCGATCTTCCGTACAAATAAAAGTACCGATACAAAAATAAAATTTATGTGCATCTAATTGGCATTATGTACCTACTTACTTAATTGGTTGTCCTAATTGTAAAAATGGGTCCTTTTTTTTTGAAAATTCTGTAAAATACAATCGTTAAAGATTTTCCAAAATGAAAGAAGAATTACTGAATCGATATAAAAATTGTTAAAAACGACCAAAAAATCGATAATATGTCAATAACAAATGATACCGCGAAAAATTTCTCAAAATGTCATAAAATTAATTTAAAATGCCAAAAAAATGATTACCTACATTTTATTTAAAGAAATGAAAATCACATGAACAGAGAAATGTGATTTAAACATAATCAAAAAATAAGTAGGTAATTCTTGTAGTTCAAAAAAAATTTCTCAAAACGCCCAGAGAAAATAATCCTTTCCGGTAGCTAATCCACTATCAAAAAATCCAGTCATCGAGTCAAATATAAAAACTCGTAGCTAAAACTAAAACGACCTTTAGTTAAGGAAAATCTTACCGGAAAAAAATCCTTCCAACACGGTTGCATCAACTGGACCAAATGATCTAAGTTTTTCAATCCTCGATTCCTTTGTTCGCGTTCGTATTTAATAAGAAAATAATTTCTTCTTTTCCGTCGAACGGGGCGCCGCGCTTGTTGCAAAGACATACAAGTCAATAGAGTGAACGTTTGAGAAAAGTTTGAGCAAACCGATGCACGCTGAAAATTCGCTTTACAATACCGTGTCCCGCATGTAATACTTAGCAAAACTCGAAGTAAAAAGTTCTCAGTAAGGGAAAAAAACAAAAGTTCAAAACTTTCCGAAGTTTCTTTTCAATTTGTCATACTTGAAGTGAAAGGCCTCACAAAGGTATCATTAATGCTACATGATACAATTACTTCATAAATTCTCAAGCCCGGTATACGAGAGATTACCGCTCGACAACTTTTTAATTAAACTCTAATCTGTGATCTTTGAGCATTTGTCAAAGATATTCTCGGTTTGGAAATTTACACAAAAACCTCATACGCGTATCAGTTTGTCTCAACTTACAAAGCGTGGCATGGTATTTAAACAAGAATACTACAAAAATATCAAAACAAAGTCGTAGAAAAATGAGCCTTTAAAAATTTAAATCTAATACTCTCGTAACAAAAAGACAAAATTTTCCAAAGGCTATTACAGTAACCCGAAAAACATCAATCGACAAGCCTCTAACCAACTAGTAATTTCCAAAATTCCGACAAGAAACATAATACCCGTTTCAATACGTCTATCTTCAGGTGCTATTGGTTCATTAAAAATAAATCACGATTTACAGGAACAAAAGAATTCAAAATGCCTATTTCGGAGAGAGCGCCTTTAGGAAAATGGACTATAGAGGTGCAAACAGAAGGAAACGTATATTACAGCGAACTGAACGTGTCTTTGGCTCGGGGTAGTAATCAACCACCGAACCGTGAACAAGTGGTCACGGAAAAACATTTCGTTGAGTTACACTTCAGCAATGAAATGAGAAGAAAATACAAACCAGGATTACCGTTGATGGGCAAGGTTCGTGACATTTTTATTTAAACGTTTGAAAAATAGAAGAAGGAAAAAAATATCCATCTCCGTGGCCATTTAATTATAACCATCGAGATGTCGGGTAGTTATAAAACAAATATTTATTTTATACCAACATCGCGTAGATATCTGTTTTATAATCAATAGACCCGGTTTATGTATATTTTCATGCAAATACCAAACGATTCGCTGTTTTTGGTTGAACTAAAATCATGTTAAATATTTTAGGTGGAAGCGGTAAGCTCCGAAGAAGAAGTTCGGGTTAGGGTTAAAGTTATCGACGATCAGTTTACCGTTTTGTACAGCCAAGATATAGACATGAATGGCAGAGAAGGTACATTTTTCGTACCAGCTGTTATTACAAACACCGAAGAAATAACAGTTCAGGTAAATTATTTCAATTAATTCATCTACCCGTTTAATTTCCCCATCGGAATAAATTTCCAAACACATATTTGCGCTTTGTATTCGAATGTAAATACATTTTTTGACAAAAGTGAAAGAAAAAAAAACGTCACAATACAGTCTACGTTGGTATTATTTCAGTTATACCTACCACGAAAGTGATTTCGAATCTATTGAATTCGTCATTTTACCACGAGTAAATTACGCGATACAGGAAAAGCAACTATGATCGATTCCGAATGACAGAAAATAATTGAATTCTCCTCTCCAAATGGAATTCGAATGTAACACACTTTTTTTATTCGGTTTCCTACCAAAAAAAAATCCAATTATTTTGGGCCATTCAAAAACCCCAACAAAATCAAAACAAAAACAAATCTATATTCATTTGAAACCTTATTTTATCTCCATACATTTTTTTTTCTTCGTTTCTACACGTTTTTGTGTCATTTATTTTCCAACTACAGGCGGAATTGATATCATTGGGCGGAAAAGACGTCGACAGCCAGTATGTCCTCGCCAAAGAAACGCTCCATAAATGGAAGTCCGAATCGAACTGCTATCTTTTAATTAAAGATATACACGCTGATCTCAAGGTAGGTGGAATTTTCTGACATTTGATCGATAACATATAGATACCTCCGCGAGGTTTATTTACTCGTATCCAGCTTTTCTTCGATCGAATATTTGTACCGATACCCGATAGATTTTCGAATATGATGGAAAATCGACCCTTGTAGAATCATCGAATGTGTGGGTGATACGAGAATCAGCGAATGTGTTCAAAAGGTTGCCTATCTAACAATCGCAGGAGCTGCTGCAATGATTGTACCAACCATACGTGCCCACAAAATATCACGACTAATGGAGAATTTTTTGTACTCTTCAACAGTATTTTTATTATCACTCAGAAGCGTACAGAATTTTTTTATGGAGAGGAAATGTTTGGTTTCATTGCTATATATATGTGACCTGGTTTAAGAAAAGAAACCGATGACCAAAATCAACTTACCGAGAAAAACGCGGTCAAAAAACAAGTCGGTTTGAAAGTTGAACTTTGAAATTTCGACTGAAATATCTCGAAAGCATAGATTTCTAGAGAAAAACTAATTGCACTCTACAGAGAGGAAATTTTACGCTCTACAATTTATGTTCTATTCATTTTTTCGGTAGAACCCTTCCTTTACTCAGAAAATTGCCTTCAAATGTCAAAAGTTGTAAATTTTTTGTTAAAATTTTTTTCACATATGTATTTTTAAAAATTTTTGTTACTTGAAGTCAATTTTTTGGGGAAAGGAAGGGTTCTACGGAAAAAATGAATAGAACATAAATTGTAGAACGTAAAATTTCCTTTCTGTGAAGTGCAATTAGTTTTTTTTCTAAAAAGCTATGCTTTCGAGTTATTTCAGTCGGAAGTTCAAAGTTCACTTTTATAGAAAATTTGTCTAAAATTAAGTTTCTTGGTAAAAACTGATGTACTTTACAGCAAAAATAATAAAATCTGGAGTCTGCGGTTCATATGTCATTGGAAGGAGCATACTTTCTTCTATCGATATCGATCAAAAACGAAAAATCGGTTTTGATGACTATAGGTACCTTTCCGTAGTCCAGGTCACATATGTAGAATTTTGAACGTAAAAAAATTACTCACATTAGAACAAATCGGGATATTCATTGAAATAATTTAAAAATTTTGCACAATGCACACAAAACGCATGATCAAAATGATCATTTATGACAAGCAGAAATCAGAATTTTTTATCGAGTTAATTTTCCTAATTCAAGATGTTTAACAAAATTCAATAATAAAAAGTAAGACTTTAGCGGGATATTTTTCAAAATATTTTCAATTTTTTACGGGGTGGGGAGAGAAGAAGAAAATTTTCTTTTCACACAATTTTTTTTATCGAGGGAAAGAAAAACAGCTGTTGAAAAAAATTCAAATGAAGTTCTGAAATGCAGAAAAAAGGGAGCAAAATAAATTAAAAATTTTCAAGTTTTATGGAAAAAAGAGAAAATAGCCAAGTATTTGGACATCTTTGACAAAAAAGCAGGATATCAGGACGCACAAGGAAAAAGCAGAACAGAAGTAGGGCTTGCAGTTCACTATTAGACACCTCATAATTCGCCGAAAATGTCGAGCAGTTTTAAAAAGTTCAAAAATTCTGACAAATTTTCTCAGAACATTTCAATTTTCAACAGAAAATTGTTCATTTTGGAAACCTACCGATGGTTTTTATTTATATTATGTAGATTTCCCAATTTTCCGAAGATAATTTGAATTGATGGATTTTTTGACATTGATTAGGGTACACTATAGGAAATTGATCGAAAAGCACAAATATCAAGTACTTTTTCTTTTTAATTTTGAAAAATGAGCTTTCGAATTTTTCCAAAAATTGACTCTTTGAAAACGAAATTTAGAGCGATACTTAGTGGCACCAGTTTATATAAAAAAAGAATAGGTGCATTTGGCGCAAGTAACTTCAACCTTTTCACCCTTTCAGGAATTCAAAAACTATCAAAAATTGTTTTTTTTCGATACCTGGGATACTTACTTTCAAACCATGAAAAGCTTTTCGATAAAAATCGTTGAGGAAGATACAAAAAAACTTGACAGTTTTTTTGAAAATGATATCTCCATAAATTTGCTCAAAAATGATCAAAAATTTAAAAACTTTTCTTCACTACTGCTTATCGGTTATATTTTAACACTTTTCGCAGAGTTACCAATACCTAAGCAAAAAGTATTAAGTTTTAGAGATTCTCAAAATTTCAAAAAAATGAATATAAGAAAGTTTTCTTTAAAACATTTGAACGAAATTCCCATTTGCTAGTTAAGCCATCTATTTGTTGCATTTTTAATAATTTGAGAAATCATGCAGCTATTTTTGACCCCTGATAGCACTGAAAAAAATGTCGAGATTTAATTGACAGACAGTGTTTCAAATAGACTTCTATAAACTATTACTTACACCTCAAAAAGTTGAAAAAGTTTTCTCGTGGCTCCAAAAATTTTCAAAATTTTCCACTTTGAAGACCCATTCCTCCACTAAAGGGGATTTTGAGAGAAACCAACGACTGAGCCCTACGGGGCACATAATAAACTTTTTTTAAGCCCATTAAATTTTCGTTTTGGGTCCCTACTAAAAGGCCTTTTTTAAAAAAACCAAAATTTTTCCACCCGGGAAAATTCAAACGCAAATTTTTAAAAATTTATGGGAGATTGAGAAAAAAAAGAACAAAATTTAAACTCAAAAAAATACAAGCGGTTAAAAAATTCCTCATTTTTCTTTTTTGAGTTTTAAATTTGAGCTGGAAAGGGAAATATTCCCCCCAAAGTTTTGAATTGTGGACGAGGTAGGGGGGTATATCGGGTAGGTACGTGAGCTAACCCTACGTACGCCCCGGGAATTTACCTATTAAAAGGTTTCTGTTTGGTTGTGTTTTTCAAGGGCTCATAGTGAAATTTAAAAAAACAGTGCACTGGGTTTGTACATAAGCCGTACTTTTACTACATTGGTTTCTTTTAGATAACCAGGTAGATCCCCCTCCGTTTTTTTGCCCCTTCGAAAAAATTCCCAGCATCTCCCTTTAATTATGTAAAAATTAGGTTTTGATTGGGTACCCAGGGCTAGAGGATTTTAAATTTACCCCCCAAATCGGGTTTGGCTAGTTTCTAAAACCCAGGTACCGCGCCTATAAATAGGGGTGCTTGGTCGGGGAGCTTAAATTAGTTTTACTTTTTTTTTTTTTAACCTTTTTAACATTTAAAAAGTAAAATTTCTGTGTGTAGTTTAGTTCGCGTTTTGGTCCCCCGTTTCCTTCTTAAAAAAAACCCCTTTTTTTTAGGAAAATCGGTGGGTTTTTGGTAAACGTAACCGTTTTTCAAAACCAACTTTTAATAATCAGGGGGACTATTTTGGGAATTGAAATACGATTTAGCCACGGGACGTTTTTATTTTTTGAATAAAAACTCAGAAAGGGTTGGGTGGGTGCAAAAACCTACTTTCCGCCCCCAAACCCTCTTCGACGATGGATCAAAACCTGGGCACTCTTGACCCCCCAAACCCAAGGGTAGCAAAACACATTTGCAGTAGGGGTTTGAATACTTATTTCATCAGTTAAATTTGGCCCCCGAACGGGGTTGGGGACTTTTTCGGGCCATGTACGATTCGGGAAATTTCAAGAACTGTTTCAAAATCGATCCATGGGACTTTTTTACGCCAACTACGGGGTCACGATGAATTGAAATCTTTATAATTTTTAAGTCTTTTTTCTTGGGAAACTCGTATACGTTTTCGCGATTTTTTACGTTTAAGGACGTACTCGGTCGTTTGTACGTGTTTTTCGATTTTTCTTTCGCTAAAATTCGCGTAATTTTAAGTGAATAGGTAGTGCGCAAGTAGCCTATCGTCTAAGAAAGCACAAAGTACTAGGCCTATCGAATTTTTTCGATTTTTAAGCAAAACGGAGGACGAAGACGATTTCATAACGTATTTAGGACCAGTAGTTGCTGATTATTGGGTAAAAATGGCTTTAGGAGACGGTGAAAACGATGCTTTGAACGATTCACTTGCGGAAGAGATCGAAAAAACTCTGAAGCGAGAGGAGCGGGAAAAATATCGAGCTGATCGTGCTAGGTTATTTTTAGGACCGATTTTATCTGAAAGTTGTGATCTTGAAAAAACCGAATTGGAAAATCTGAATACTTTTGGAAAAATTGTAGGATCTGAAATTCAAAAATTAAAGGATGAAAATCATGCAATTTATAAACGTTTTTCAGGTGTCGATGAAAGACACGATTCTCTGAAGGGAGCGTTGACACAGACAGACAAGGAATTTAAAGCGATCGAAGTGAATCTTTGGAAAAAGTTAGGAGAGGTTAGAGATAGTCTAGATGGCAAGATCACCGCTCTGAACTCGAAAAAAGACGAACTAGTGACGAAAATTTTGAATCTGGAAGTGGAAAATGTTAGACTGAGGGGGGACGTGAATTTATTGACCGAAAAAAACGCGAGTATGAAGAATGAATTCGATATTATACACGATCAGTGGACTCAATCTCGCGAAGAGATTAAAGTCATGCTGGAAAAATTTGAACAGCAAAATACCGATTATGTGACCTTAAGCCAACGTATGATCGAGCTGGATATCAAACTAAAAAGAAAAAATTGCGGGGCTTTTTCAGGCACCAAAAACGGGGGGATTTACGATATGACAAAAAAGTTTCTGGGAGTGAAAGGGAAAGCAAAAGAATCTGGAAACGATAAATCGCGAAAACCCCAAAAAAACCACGCACTAGACATATAAAACTTTTAGCTCCCCTTTTAAAAGTTCCCAATTAATGCCATTTTTATGGGCATAACTTAAATTCTTTTTAATTTAAACCCGCCAAAAAATTGACCCAAAAACGTTTAAAGGGAAAAAGGGGATTTGAATTCAACAATGAAATAAATTTACCCCCCGGAATTCGGGGAAAATTTACAAAAAAAATTTTAGACGTTACCCTGACTTTCGGAGAGCGAAAAATAAAATTTGGTTTAGAAAAAATTTTCATTTTGAAAAAATTTCCAAAACGTGGGGATAAAACTCGACGAGTTTTGGGGTTTCCCCGAGTCTGAAAAGTTTTTTTTAAGAAATTTTGGAGCAACCCAAAATAAAAGAAAAATTTGGGGAAATTTTAAAAAGTAAAAATTTTTGAAGGGTTTGTACCAATGGGGGGGGGGAGCTAATCTTTGGTTTTTAACGGTTTGGGGGTAAAAACCCTTGAAAAATATCAAAAAGATTCCGTTGAAGAGGGCGAAAATGATTCTCGCGAAGAAAAAAAGTTTTCCCTTACGGGGGGAAAAACAGGGGTAAATCGGGGCTAAAGTAACATGCCAAAGATTATTACCCGTTAGAAAATATGAGTTTAAAAATTTTCGGGAGGTTTTGGGGTTTTTAGCCCTTAGGGGGTTTTCCAAAAGGTTTAAAAATAAAAACAAATCAAAAGGGAATTTTTAAATAATTCGTCTAAGGGATCGAAGGGTTTGGAAAATAAAGGGCTCAAAATTTCGACCATCAGAACAAGGGGCAAAATTCGAATCAGGGAAATCAAAATCAAAATCAAATCAGAATAAAAAAAACAATTTCGACAATTCTACACGGTAATAAACTCTGGAAAAAATAATAATTACAAGAACAGAAAGAATAATCGTTATTCGCGTGATAATCGTAATTCGGGTGGTTCTCAAACTTTCACAAGTTCGAACCAGAGCCAGAATGGTGGTGGTGGCAATAATGCTGTTCCTGGAGCTGGGAAACCAAAAACATTGAAAGTGAACAATATTGAGCCTCCAAAAAAACGATTTTGGAACAGGTACGAGTACTACAAGCAGCCAGTAACCTATTCGATAGGTGAGCACCAGGTAATAGGAGATGGTTTAGCCTATTACTCGGTGAGGAATTCTCCTGGAACCGATATGGAGATGCTTCGGCGTATTCCATATTTGAAAGAGAATATTTCTCTTCGTTCCCTCCGGCGTGCTCTCGTACCTGTAAAAACAGTAAGCAACAAAGTAATCGTTGGCCTAGGTCAAGATGCACTGAATAGTTCTTACTTCCCTAATTCGTACGTAAAACGTGAAATGACTTCGATTATTCAACTCCTTCAGAAAAAAGGAGCTGAAGAAATTATTGTACTTTTTCCGATGGTGAAACCGCGTCGAAAAAATTTCTCCGTGACTCTGAACCGGTTATGGGGAATGCGCAGGATTTTTAACCAGCTCACGAAACTTGGCAACGTCCACGTCGCGATTAAACCGTCGATGGTTTTTTCTGAAACAGAATATTCGCCAAACAACAATGAATTACGCTACTGTGTAGATAGGAATTACTGTATAAGGTATTCTAGGTCTAAATTTTTTTGGAATAAATATTTCAAACGTTGTTTTCCATCACGTCACGCATTCGAAGAGGTAGTTAGCTCCATAAAAAATTTTATGTCGACGATTAAGCCACGAGTAACTCAGACAGCCGAGCCTGAGAGAGTTACTCAGAGATTTTCAGCCTGTTCGAACCAAAATGTTGAGGATGAAGATGGCAACGTAGTAGGTAGAGTAACTCGTTCTGTGCGAATTTCTGAATCTAAATTGAAGGATGAAACTCTCATTCCTGAGGACGTGAGAAATGATATTGCTGAGAGTCGAGCTGAAAATCCTGACCCGAGTGTACTTTTGCAGTCGGTGTCTGACGCGTTGGGTAGCGTGGTAGAAGAGCTGACTGGAGAGAGCTGTGAAATTGAGAAGCCTATGTTGGTAGACCCACCGCCAGGCGTAAAAATCATAAATTCTATAGACTCCCCTGAAAAGGAGTTCACCGGCCACTGAACCGGGGAGATAGCGTTTACCGATTTGAGCGTAAGGAGGGGCAATACCTGCGTAGTGCCGACGAAAATCAATGGCACAGTTTTCCCATGCAGCTCGATACCGGCGCAGAACCCAACGTGATGGCATTTTCGACAGCTAGGTACCTATTTGATAATTTTCGAGACTATGTTAAATTCGTGAAATTAAATCGTCTTGTAGAATTTGAGCTAGCTGATAAACAGATAGTCAAATCTTTACATTGCCTACTTGAAGTAAAAATGCATTTTGGAATGTACGAGATAAATGTTCCATTTTACTTGCTGCCAAAATGTAATCAAGTTTTTATTATGGGTAGGAATTCTATGTTAGAACTAGGTATTGAGCCAAAAATTCGCACAGGACGAGCCTATTGCCAGCCTAAGCGTGAGGACGTAAAAGAGAAACCCTGTTTTAAACCTAAAAAGAGGTGTTTTTTAAGGAAAACCGTTGAAAATTACATAAATAAAACCCGTAGGTAGGTTTTTTAACAAAATACCAATGTATGAGAAAAAAAAACCTCCCGGGGAAAAAAGGCAGAAAATCAGCAAATGGGAGCCTGAAAATTCTGGGGATTTTTTCTAAAAAAACTTTACGGGGGTTTTGGGAAATTTTTTGTAATGGGGGCAAAATTTGGGAAAGAAAAAAAGAAGGGGCCCTAGCCCTACTTGCAATTTTCGACGTTTCTCAAAAACTCCGGGCGATTTAAAAGGTCCTTCTGTGCTTTTTTGACATGGGGCGAGAGGAGGGTGGCGGGGTCCAAATTTACCGTCCACCCCAAAAAATTTGATGCCTGCAATTAAAAAAGAAATCAAATTCATGTTAAGAGAGCGTATTATTACGCCATCTGACACAAAATATCTCAATAATGTTTTAGTTAGGGTAAAGGCGAACGGTTCGCTTCGTGTATGCTTAGATCCAAAACATTTAAATCCAAAATGGCCAACAATTATAATGAGCCGGCCACTTTGGACAGAATCATCACTCAATGTGGTGATGCTGAATTTTTTTCGAGTTTTGATGTCACCAGTGGATTTTGGAATATTCCACTGGATGAATATTCAAAGAAATTTTGCGGTTTTGAGATCGAGGGGCAAGTCTATCAATTCGAAAGACTTCCCTATGGACTTAAAACGTCATCTGCCGAGTTCATTAAAATGATTACTCGCGTGCTGCCTGACAAAAAAGTCAATCACAGCATACGTAGATGACATTTTTAAGTTCGGAACAAAGGATTCAAAGAACATGTCTTAGACATAATTGAATTTTGAAGGCCATTAGGGCATTTGGTTAAAATTTAAATGCTGAAAAAACCGATATTTTTAAAACCTCGACAAAACATTTGGGATACGTTTTGTCGACTGGCAAATTGGAAAACATGAATAAAAAAATTGAAAAAATTTTTTGGAATTTTCTGAAGCTAAGCACACGAAAAAAAAAACGACAATTTCAATTGAAAAAGGTCCGTTGAAATTCCAAGCCTTGGGTAGGTTTGACCAATTTTATACCGGATATTTATTCCTCGGTATTAATGAGATCATTGCTCCCTTAATGAGGCCACTCATAAAGGTACTCATTCGTATGGGGGGAGGAGCAAGCTCAGGCCTTTCAAGAAACTGAAACGTGAGTATTGCAAGAATTTCCCAACTCTGTGCACCCGATCGAAAAATTTGGACTTTTGGCTCCACACCGAGTGCCTCGTTTGGGGTAAAATTTTCGAGTGTGTTTTAAACCAAAAATTTAAAAAGGCCCCAAGACAGGAAAAATCATTTTTTTAGAAAAAACTTTGCAGGTTTTATCAAACCCGTTTACACTTGCCAGACAAGGATATCTTGCACTGGGGGACCCTTTTGGGGAAACGTTCGAGATGTGGCCCAGGGAAAAAAAGTCCAGGTCAGAGCTGACATAAACCCCTCCGCTCGAAAAAAACCGAACTCGTTTAAAAAACTAAACCAAAAGCAGAAAATTTGGGTAATTAGGTGGGTTTTTTGTTTTAGATTATGATTTAAAATTTAAATCAAAAAAAATTTAAAAATGTTTTTAAACCCGACCCCGGTTTTCTATTTTTGACTTTAAATACCCTAAAATAAAGTTTTGATTTTCAAAAAATCAAAAAAAAAAATTTAGAACCTTATGAATTAACAAAATTGGAAAATTTTAAGGAAAATTTGCTCGAGTGTTGGACGATTTGCCTACCTGGCAGGCGGGAAGACGACATGTGTGAGAAAATTTTG